>JAVSBS010002300.1:26029-37610 GCA_033124195.1 Coracias cyanogaster
GAGTTACTACCAAGAATTGGTATGCAGACCAAGGTCACTGCTAAATCTGGTCCTAATCTTGTCATTAGGAGTGCAGTAAGTGAAAGGCTGCACCTGAGGGGAGGAGCAGCCAGGACAGGTGACCCTAAACTGGCCAGCGAGGTATTCCATCCCTTATATGCCATATTCAGTATAAAGATGAGGAGTTACAAAGGTCAAGCTCTCTTCTTAAATGGCTGGCATCTGAGGAGGACTCCGTCTGTTCTCCTTTGATCCTGATCCATGTGTTTCTGAATCCAGTTTCAGTATACAGCTCCTGAATCTGGTTCTCATTTGCCACTGAGTCCAGTTTGGGACTTCCCAGTGCCTGCTCCACAGCATCAGTAGTGATGGCGACATAATTGCCATCAGGGTTGTTGGGTTCAATACTGGTTTTGTATATATTCCATTTTATTAGTAGTATTATCCTTATTAAAGCTGTTTCGTTTTTCTAATCCATAAGTCTCTCTCTCCCTTATTCCCTTTCTCTTCCCCTTTGGGACAGGACGAGGGTTAAGAGAGAGAATCTGTTATAGATCTAGTGGACTGCCCTAAACCTTGACACACATTTTCAGGTTCCAGCATAATTCAACGTAGTGATAAACGAAGATAAATGTCTGATTAGGATACACACTCTAAAGAGTATTATGTATGCCTTAAGTAAAAAAGTAAAAGTAAAAATTAATTCGTCTATATGTATGCTTTTCCTAATAGCGCCATAATCCATTTTGATATAAGACACCTTGTTTTTATTTTAAGTTGACCGTTTTTGTTAATTTTGGGAAAGATGTGTATTTTTGTTTCCTAGAATTGTTTTGTTTCCTAGAATCATTTTAGAGAAAATTGATCTGACTCCAGTTGGCATTTGCAGATCTCTGAGGATGGAGACTCCACCACCCCACTGGACAACTTGTGTCAGTGCTCGGTCAAGCTCACAGTAAAAAAGTATTTCCTGATGTTCAGAGGGTACTTCCTGCATGTCAGGTCATGCCCATTGACTCTGGTCCTGTCACTGAGCACTATGGAAAACAACCTGTCTCTGTCCTTTCGCAATTCTCCATTCAGGTGTTTACATAGATTGATAAGATCCCCGAGTCTCCTCTTCTCCAGATTGATCAGTGCAATCTCTTCTCTTCCTTCTTACTTTTTGTTGCATCTCTTTTAAATAATAATCCAAAATTCTTAGCTACTGAAAGCTAGCTGTCTTCTGCTCAACTCTGTGGGCCATAGATGGTGCTTATTTAAAATCCACTGGATGTTCTGTTGGAGCCTAAACGTATTTTAAAGTCTGCCCCCAAGTCTATGTTTATCAGCTCATGTTATACTGAAAAAATTGTTGAGCTTGAAATAACCTTGTCGCGGTCCGGGCGCCAGCATCCGTACCGCCTCCCAAAAGGGAAGAGGATTGAGAGTGAAGACACTACCCCACCAAGCTCGTAGGCAACCACGGAGATTGATGAGTATTTAACAAGTTTATTACCAAATATATTCAAACAAAACCTTATTTACTCTATGGAGATATTACGCTATCAAAAGGCCCACCCACTCACTCCCCCTCAGTCAACCTGGTGTGGTGTGGTGCGTGCGTGTGTGTAGATGTCAGTTCTACCCTCTTCTGGCGGGGTGATTGTTTGGGTCGATGATGTTCGGTCAGCAGGCTCGGGCGGTTCCGACGATGGCGGCAACTTGCCAGCTTTTCAGTGCAATCGGAGTCTGTCCGATGGCGGTGATGATGGCTTTTTGCCGCAGTTTTTCGGCAGCGGCATGTGGCTCGCGACTCGGCAGCAGCATGCGGCTTCTTCAATATAGCACTAATTTAGAATTGCGCGGCTTCTTCCTGCAACGCTCCCAGCTTGGGGCGGCAGGTTTCTTCGGCGTGTGGTGCCCCCTGGATTGGGCGGTGCCGGTATGGCGCCCCCTGGATTGGGGCAGCGCTGGCGACAGCTTCTTGCTGTAATTTCTGCAGTGCTCCACCTTTGGAGCAGCAGGCTTCTTTAGTGTGGCACCCCCTAGATTGGGCGGTGCCAGCGACAGCTGGGCAGGCAGCAGCTTGGCTTGGTGCCGATCCTGCAGCGTCGGTTTTTCCCCTCCTCACTGTGCTCGGGTTCAGGCTTCCCCAGCGGTGGGAGGCATTTAGAATTCCTTTCTTGAAGCGACATTCCTGGCAGCAAGGTGTCGGGTTTCTTTAAGCGGCATTCCCAGCATCGGGCCGGGGCTTCTCCCCTCCTCCACCTCTGGCTCCAAACCTTTCGGTGTTTGAACTTCGCACAGTTCTAGAAGCGGCCAGCGGTGGTATGCGGGGGGTGTTTCTGGCTCCTGTCGTCGGCTCCTTCAGCTGCTTCTCCCTTAGCTGTTTTCCCCCCCTCCACCCTCGGCCGCAAGGCCTGGGTGGGGGAGGGAAGGCAGAGCCTTAGAGCAGTGACCTTCCTCCCTGGATGTCGCCGTGGAAAGAGAGAATGTTTGTTTTCCTTTAAGCTTTTATATCTTGTCGTGTCTGATATAACTTCCGGCTTCTGGAAGATTCCCTGATGATTCATGGGAGTTGTCGTTTAAGCTGACTTAAAAAGACATTTTAAAATGGTGGTCAGTTCACCACACACCATCACTGATGAGCTTGGCCTTGGACAGCAATGAGTTCGTCTGGGAGCCAAACAACATTGGCTCTATTGGACATCAGGGAACTTCCTAGAATCTTCTCACAGAAGCCACCTTTGTAGCCCCTCCACTACCAAAATCCTGCCATGCAAACCCCATATATATGTACCATGAAATGCATTTTTATGAAGAGTTACTTGAGCCATAGCACCACAATTTATATTACAAAGAGAATTCCAGGAAAATTGTTGTGCATATTAGTCAGCAGATCTTGCAGAGTGTAGGGCTTTGTCTCCCCCCTTCATACACACAGATGTTTCCCTTTATCATAGACATGTTTAGGACTGTAGGTACAGTTTAAAAAATAACCAGAGTTAAGAGAACACTCTGGAAGTCTTTCAGTTCTGTAGGAAGAAAAGGTTGGCTATGTAGTTTGCAACAGATTTTTTAAAAATCAGCTAGCAACAATGAAGATAACTAAATAGGGACGTTCTGCAGAATCTCTCTATATTTGGTCTCCTTTAATAAGAGCCACAAATTCAGCTGTAAACATAGTAAATCTGGTTCTTAGTGAAAGGCATTGGGAAATGTTTTCTTATCTTTGAATTTAAGAACCACAATGGTCAAAGTGTCTTGCAGTTTGGAGTTAAAACAAGCACATTTAAGAAAAATAAAACTAAATCACTCTCCCACGTGCTAAACTGCAATACAAATTCTATGCAACACTGATTTAAAATAAAATAAGGAAGCTAACTCTCTGTTAAAGTACTCCCTTTTAATCAATACCGGTTTAAAGTTGTTAGCTGTTTCAAACAGCATGGTTTCTATTTATCAAAGTACTTAGAAGGTTTCCTTTTGAATTACAAGAGCTAGAAATTAAGTTCTTTTCCATAAAAACTTCCTGGAAAAATACTGTTGAAAATAAACCTTTTGCTTCAATTCTTTGATATGGAGCCTGAAACATGGAGTCTGAAAAAATATCAGGTTCCAAAGTCATTGAGTTTTATACCTGTGGCAGCCACGTAAATATTTTGTAAATTTAACAGCTGTGTTGGAAGACATTCAGAGAGACTTCTCTCTAAATATTTGTGTCTATTTGAAATAGACATAATGTTATTGGTCACTCATTGATACATTCTCAAAATGTTCTATTGATCTAGAAAACATTTCCTCAGTAGTTGCAGCTCCACTAATACTCGTAAACTCATAACTGAAGACAGAGAACATCATGATGACAGATTTACTCTACATTTTATTCATTGTGGGGTGAAATTTATTATGTGGAACATATATGTTGCCATAATATAGGAAAAAGTAATCTACAGATTATGTTTAGAAATGTAAAAATATTAATAATGTTATAGATAATGATGAAAAAAGCCCCAAACTAATGACAAGCCAATATGTAATTTTGTATATAATTAGTAGGATAATGAAAGTTATTCCAATCTGAGTGCAACATGCCAAAAAGGATAAATCTTTATTGCTTTAATATTAAGTTAATTTTAAGGCAGGGAATTCAGAACTTAGTCATGCTTTTACTTCCAGAGTATTATGACAGGGTGTTATTTTTTAAAATCATTGCATAGTACAAATGCTTCTTTTGCCTTGGGTTCATGGTTAATCTGGAAAATCTGAAGCGATTATGAAAGGGACTCAAAGTTATCTCTAGATATTTCATAAAATAATAATAATTTTTAAAAATTATGCAATAAATACTAATCTCTGGAATGGGCAAGGAATAATCTATTTTGAAGTATTACAAACTACATTTCATAGAACTTCTTTGTAACTTGTTTTGCTCAAAAATCACATTTCAGTGCAAGGTTATGTGCTCATACCCAATTTCTAAAGCTCTGTAGATAGCAGATATCAAAGGTTATGAGGAGTAACTCTTGCGCTTTTAAGGAAGAGTCATCAATTTAGGACTGGAGTCTAGGACTATTCTCCCTGCAAGCAAGGCCATAGGACACCTATTTCCTATTGAGAAAATAATTTTTTACTGTAAGGAAGAAACTTCAATTTAGATAGCATTCAATTAAAAATACAAGATCTGAGGAAGAAAAAATAGGTATATTTTAAATTACATAAACACAACAACATTGCAATTACATTAAGAAGAAAATATCCTTTAAGACAAAAAAATAAAGACTTAAAATATTGCATTTATGTTTACATGTGCTCACAAAGCACTCACAAGCCTATTCTCAGCTGTAAAGCATGTCAAATATGCTATCTTGCTATAATAGAGACACCAGTATTAATGACTTGCTTACATATTCTGTCAAATAGGTGGGAAAAGCTAGTATGGGTGCCTGTGTCAGAATATAAATGAAATGTCCTTATTCTAGGGTCTCAAGTGTATTTCCTAACACTGATCTGATCTATGGCTCTGCTTGTTCAAGACACACAAGTCTTGCTAAAGAAATACAGTTGTTGAACTTTGAAACTTGTGTTGCACATCATTAGGGTTCTGATTTTGGAAGGAAAAATAATTTGAAATACCTAGTTTTCAACAAGCTTTGTATCTAGTCATCCCAGACATACAATTGTTACAGTCAACATGTTTCCCACACAACTTATGCTGAAGAAATCCCATATGAAATAAAATACAGACCTTATCTTGGGTTCCAGACCTCAGATTGCACATTCTGATGATGGAATCCTAGCTTCATGTTCCATAGTCACTACTTACAGGTGTAAATAAACATACTTATGCTATGAATGTGTTTATTTACACCTATAAACATAAATAAAACAAAATTTGACCCAATTTTAGATGCCTAGAAGTTGCAGGTCTAACTTTAGTCCAGCTTTATAATCCCTCAAGGATTTATAGGCAATGGACTCATATTTCTTAAATGAGAGGTCTTCTTATTGACTACAAAGAGATCTAGAGTAACTGTGTCAAATCTACACATTGAACTTTTACATATTTGAAGCTAGTTGTGGGTTTTTTCTCACCAAAGTTACGGTTTTTATGAGCAAGCAGACAGTCAGATGTGCTCAGAATTTCCTCTCAAATGCAATAAGTGTTTTAATGGAATTATTCGTAATTTCATTTCCTATGAAGAACTTTATTGATATTTACAGGTCATGTGAGCAAATGAGAAACACAGGAACCTTTACAAATATTTTGCAGAATACCAAGCTGCAGGGAAAAACAAATAGAAAAAAAAAAGTATCGTCTGACATATTTCATTTTTACCTGCAAATACTGTAACAGAAGGACCTTAATGGCAGATAATAGTAAACACTAACCAGAAAAGAAATGACAAATTTCTCTTCTGGTCCCTAGAGCAAATAGTAACCATAAGAGGAGTACAACATTCTAAATATTGGATTTATCTTCCTGCAAGGAATAAAAATGAAATCAGATATTGCTGAATATAAGTAACAGTCATTCTTATTAATGTCTGCCCATTATCATGAAGATAAATAGTGAAACAAGATCAGTATTTATTCCTAGATCCTGTCATTTAGAAAATGACTTCAACAACTAACCAATTAAAAAGAAGTGGTTTGAGAACAATTTAAGATAGCCTAAGGCTGCAAAACATTACTGTTGTAGATTCAAGTTTTTTAAAATAATATAACTCCATCACAGCATTTTTAGTGTTTCTTACAGAGGTTTTAGAGCTCATTCCATTTCTAAAATTCCTAAGGAGACAACTTTGTATTATATGTCCCAGAATATATGTCTTGAAGCTTTTGTGGGTAACAGAATTGCATTTCCTTATAATTCAGTCTATGCATCACATGTGCATGTAGCCCTTTCTGCCAGATGGTGAGGCTTGAGTTTGAAAAAAAGCAAAATCTTATTTTCTGGTATTTTTCATCCTTTCGTTATGTTATAAACTGACATCTTTGGATTTTTGACAGAAAAGTTCTGATAAGTTACTACATATTATGACCCTATTCATAGTTAGCATATAGAAGATGCATTCAACAGCTACAAATATTTGATATAAAGGATGTAATAATTTTTTTATGAGAAGCGTCTACTGCATAACACAATAATTTTTCAGTTTCACTCAAAAGAACTTTACATTTTGGATGATGTGTCTATTTTCATTGCTGTACAAAATAATTTTAATGTCTTGAGTCTAGTTCTAGAGTTAGTTCATTAATAGTACTACTGTCTGTATTTATAAAAGTAGAGGAATAAACACACAAATATTCAGCCAAAGAATACTTACTACTTCATGTTCAGACCATCTGTCTGTGTTGAATCATCTGTTGATCCAACACAATTGTGCTTCACAGTAACTTTAAAAGTAACTAAACTATTTCTTAATACCTTGCTTGCCATCTTTGCTCCAAACTGGTATCACTAATGTGTCTGCATCAGCAAAGCTGTTATATTTAGTATGACAATGGACAGTAAGAGAAAGACTTTCAAAACTCTTTCAAAAATGTGCACCAAACGCAAGAGTTGCTAATTCTTCTCCATTGGCTATGTAGAAGAATACAACAGATTGATTCCATTAGACTTTTGCTTAAAATTTGGTGGTTAAATATACATGGAAAAATATGTGGGTTTACTTCAGCTTCTTATAACCTCTAATTTAGCAATATTCTGATGAATTTCTGACATATTTACAAACTTAGCATGTTTTAGATATCTATTTTGGATCTGAGAAAGAAAAAATAGAAATAGCTTTTTGAATATTCTACCTATCATTCTATAAAACATGATCTTATTGACAAGGTGAAAACAGAAAATCTGCACTATCATCTGTAGAATAATACAAACAGCTGGGTCTCATGAATTTCTGAGGAAGAAAATCTATGTAACTAAACTTTTAGCATCTAAATAGTGGTCTGGATGATATAAAGAATGAGTAAGAAATAATTTTGTTTAGTTCTTAAGTTTTGAGTGAAGTTTCTTAACATAAAAATTGAGCACATTTTAAGAAAGACAATGGAATGATAAGATCAAATAGTCCCCTCTGTTTGAAGTCATACTTTGCCTGCTAATGACAAATAAAAGTGTCTTCAACTGTACTGTGTACAGACAAAGGCATATGAATTATTTAGAGACTAAACAAATTGATCAGTTTGTTTGCAAGTAGCAACAGTCAGGCTTTTCTTTCTGTAAGGAAAGCTTCTACAGCTAAGTATATATGCAGTTTAACATGTCAGTGGAAATCATGTCTATTTTTGCAGATTATGAAGACCAAGAGATGTGACATACTAGTCAAATTAATTCTTAAGTCTGAAAAAGTTAATATGTCCACCAGAGTATCCCAAGTTCTTCTATAGTACTGCTTCCTCTTTATCAAGAAAATATGAACACAATAGTGTCTACTTCTAGTCTGCAATAAGTTTAAATTTAGATTATTAATGTACTTTGTTCCCAATTTCAGCTAAATTTTAGTTCACCAAACATTATTTAAATACAAGTACACTTTTTCTATTCAATAACCAATACTTCTTGATGAATTGTAAAGTGGTAGGCAAGAAAGGCTTTTGGGGAGGTAATTTCTTCAGCTGCCCAAAGAGGATAGATTAGTGAATCTGAATCACAGCCCACTGGACCACAGTTCAGGGGACAATGACGAGGGTGCCCAGACCAGATAGGTACATAGGTAATTCATGGTGAACAAAGGAGTCTGTTGACCATGCACTTGAGGAGAATTTATTTAGACTATAATTTATTTGTATTTTATGTTTATATTTCTCTATATGGAAAGAATAATGAGGAAATCTCATATTAACCTGCCGAAGGTAATAAAATATGAAGAAGTTAATGAAGTAATAAGGAAAAAACATACTGATATACTTAAAGTGAAGAGCATCATTCAAAGGACTGACAAATTGACAGAGAATAGAGAATATATCTTTGATGTTTTTGTCATTATAATGTTAAGAAAAAATTCAATACAAGTCCATAAAAGTGTACTTTAGACAAAAAAAAAAAATCATTGTAATCTTTGTATTGCCCAACCATAGTTTTATACGTATAGCAGTAACAAGCAATTATTCTATGAAGAATAGGATATTTATGATTCCAACATAATGTTGTAATATAGGGAAGTACAGGCATGGTATGACAGTAGAGACCTTGAAAAGTGAGGATGCAGGAAGCAGCATAAAGTAGAATGGAGAGATGTCCTCATACAATTCAGGGGTCCTCAAACTTTTTAAACAGGGGGCTGGTTCACTGTCCCTCAGACACTGTCGGGGGCCGGACTATAGTTTGGAAAAAAACGAGGGGGGAGTCGCCCACCTCGCTGATGCCGCCACCCCCCTCCTCAGCCCGGTCGCACAGTCTGGAAAGGGTGGCCAGAAGGGACTGAAAGAACTTTGCCACGCCGGGGCTCTGGCGATTCTCTTGGGGACTGTGGAGGCCGGTGCAAGGATTAAGTGGCAGGAAGTCATCTGCGGCTGCTTGGTTTTCCCCCCACCAAGCCCCCGGCGGGGGGGGAGGGGGGGGACGGGGAGTTCTGTAAGTACCGGCGAGCCGGATTGAGGACCCTGGGGCGCCGTATCCGGCCCACAGGCCATAGTTTGAGGACCCCTGTCATACATGCACAGAAGAAAAAATGAATGAGATTGGCACTGGACACCTCACAGCTATAAACAACTCATCCATGGTCAGTTACAGAAATGCAAACCTGGTGCTGGACAAAACCACTCTTAGGGATAACAAAGAGAACAAAGACTAAGTATCTAACATATTCCAAAAGCACCCCATATAGTAAATAGTAAAAAAAGTATATAGTGTGGAGGTGGAGAAAGGTGTAAAATTTGCTAGCAAACATTTTAAATGACCCTATTTGGACCCTGGAAGAGGGAACCATTAACACAACCATCATATTTCTCCTGGCAAAAGAATCATGGTGCTGATGATTCTTCACAACATACCACTACCAGCAAGCTAACCACCAGTCTTATGACCCTGTGAGACATTGGAACTGAGAGCATAAGACCGGGAAAGAAGGTGTATTGGGTCTGGCTGAGCTGATTTTCCCCATAGCAGCCCTCACGGTGCAGGAGTTTGTGCTGGGAACTAGAAGAGTGTTGATAACACCCTGAGCAGTGCTTGCACAACACCAAGGCTCTTTCCAACATTCCTCCCCTCAGTGGGATGGGGTGGGCAAGATCTTGGGAGTCTTGGGAGGGGACACAAGCAGGACAGCTGACCCAAACTGACCAAAGGGATATTCCATACCGTATGACAATATCTCAACTACAAAGCTAGGAAAAAGGAGAATAAGAGGGGGACCATTCCTTTGTCCTCCAGGGCAATCACTATGCGTTTGGGCTCCTGGTGCTCAGCCAAGGTTAACCCACCACAGAAGTGTAGAAAACAGTGTCTATAGCAATTAGATCTGGACTAATAATGATGAGATTCTTAAGATTTCACTTTTACTTCTAATAATTTTTTGTCTTTAGGTACATACGAACTGGGCTGCTTCTTTGCAGATAAGATTTTGAGCATAGTGATTTAGATTATGAATATTATTTTTCAAAAATAAATTGAACACTTGATATGACAGTATGCTGCCTAGTAGACCAATATGCTTTTTGAGATAGGCATTTCAAATATAAATGGGCAAAATTATTTCATCACTTTCTAAATGTTCATGAAACCAATTACCAATAAGCAGCCTGAGGCTTGCTGAGAGGAATACTTTTTCTTACTCTGGAGTCTGACATTGCATCAAGTGTCATGTCTCAAGGTTAAAATTGTGAAATGTGATAGGAATGATGTACAGTAAATTGTTACTGGTCACCTTCTTTATAATATTAATCTTTTGCTGTGCCTTGGTGAAATGAGAACGCTGCTCAACTTATCTGACGCTGATGTTTGAAGGACTCTGCAATATCAAAAGAGTAAACTCTATATAAATCATTACTCACAGAAAATTTCATCACAGTGTTTTGCACCTTAGCCACACAAGGCATATGTGGAGACTTGACATTGTTTCTGTCCAAATCAGTGTATATTTTGGCCTTATGTAATACTGAAGTAGGAGTAGGAACATAGTGGCATGTAAGCAGAAAACAATGAATACCATAGTGATATCATTTTACGATATGAAAGCTAATTGTTACATATGTTCTGCTGTTTGGGAAGTAGTTTATTTTGGATAAAAATAAACAGCTATATTTCACATTATTAATTACTGCTTTATTGTAATGTAGTTTGGTTGGTATGCTTTACTAAAAAACAAAACAAACAAAAAGCTTACCTACCAAATTTCAACATTCAGTGGAATTTTCTCTCATTTCATTTCTGAGTATGTTAAAAGACTATGTCACTGTCATGGCCAGGTGTGCCAGGGTACTTTATAACCCTGAATGTAAATGTCTCTAGAAAGAAGCATGATTTCTGTTACCTCATATCCATGTCAGAACAGAGGTAAACAGAATTTCCTTCAGCTAAGACAAGACTACAATCCTGGAAAAAACACAGGTAATTCTAAAAAGTAAAAGAACATTAATATTATGAAGGAGGGAAGTGGAGCTCTTTACATTAGAGAGCTCCCATGTGACATCATTTGTGCTGGTTTTCAGTATAGAGAGTTTCTATAATCTGCCATATCTTTCTTTAATTATGTAAGATCCCTGCTACAAGGAAAAACTTAATCATATTTTAATAGGGGCTTAAGATTTGTAGTAGAGAAGTCAGATTAACATTTTACTGGCATCTTTGAATATAATTTGTCTATATACATGTTTGATTATCCTGAAGGGATAACTTCTTTTAATTTTGCCATTTTAACTAGATTGTCTGGAGTATTACCTTTTCTGACAGGTTTTCTGGAGCTGACATGGTAATAAGTGAAAAGTGATGTGAAAATATTGAGGTGTTATTTTCAGAAATTAAGGCTATAAACCTAAATACGTATGTTCATCTGTGTTCAACAGTAGTCTAATCTGGTGTAGTGGGTCTGGCTGAGCTGGTTTTCCCTACAGCTGCAGTGTTTTTGTGCTGGGAGCTAGAAGGGTGTTGATA
>JAVSBS010002302.1:0-84854 GCA_033124195.1 Coracias cyanogaster
GCCCAGTGACAGGACAAGAGGGAATGGAAATAAACTTGAGCTCAGGAAGTTCCATCTAAACATGAGGAGGAACTTCTCTACTTGGAGGGTGGCAGAGCCCTGGAACAGGCTGCCTAGGGAGGTGGTGGAGTCTTATCTCTGGAGACCTTCAACACCTGCTTGGATGCCTTCCTGTGTAACCTGCTCTGGGTGGCCCTGCTCTGGAGGGAGATTGGACTAGATGATCTCCAGAGGTCCCTTCCAACCCTACCATTCTGTGATTCTATGGTGATAATCAGGCTGGGACATAGCTCAGTGATCAACAGGCAGGTACACAATAACTGGGTAGGACCAAAGTGAGATCAGGACATCAGGTCAGCGTCCAGTTCAGCAGGTCCCATGGTGAGGAGGGCAGAGCTGGGGCTGAGCAGCAGACCAGTGCTCCCACACTGTTGCTGAGGCAGAGGCTGGGAGCCCTGTGCTGCACTCAAATGGAGCACCTAGGCCATGGATGTGGGTGTGCTGGAAAGCCCAGAGAAGACTGACCAGGGCCCATAAGGCCTAGTATTGTCCCCACAGCCTGACATGGATCAATTAATAAACACTGATACCAGAAATTAGTGCTCTTGTGCTTTGCAAATTATGTATGTAAATGTATTTTTTTCTTATATATCGGATGAGTTCTGTTTTTCTGACTCATAGTTGCTGTTTTCACTCAATATGCTCTTGTTTTTAATTTAAGAGTACTGTATTAAGTCAATTCTTTCATTCTGAATACTGTCATCAACAATAGTTTCTGCAGATCAAATTTATACCCTCCAATTCAATGATGTAAATCCACTTTCTTTTGATTATTCTTCATTTGCACCTGTCCAGCCTCACAGCACTGTGAACGCTGCTCAAATTTACCTGACTTGGTTCACAAATCTGGTGGATTGAACCTAAACCTCAACAGATTGCATATAAAAAAAAAAAAAAAAAAAGGCATGCAATCTCTAAGCCACAACACCTCTGAAAAAACTAATTAACTGAACAAAATACTTGCTATCAATATCATTGATGCTTTAATAATGTAGTACAATAATCATAAGATCAAACAGAACTTTAGTCTAAACAAGTGAGAAAAATAACCAGTTTAGTTGTTACTTATATGAAACAACCCACACAACAAAACCTAAAACTCCAGCAACAGCTCCGAGTTGCTCATTGCAACTATCTGGCCAATCTTGCCTTCTCTGCACACATTATTTCTTCTGAAAAAGCACGGTTTCAAATACCAGGCTTAACAAATGTCATTGTGCAAATAGTTAACCTGAATGTAATTGTGCAAATAGTTAACCTGATCCAGACAACAATTACTTCAACAGATGCAAGAAACCATCTAGAAAGGCAACTATCCAGCAAACTTCCCACTCAAAAAAAAAAAAAAATTCTATTATTCCAAGTGGGAATGTCATCTTTCTGAAATATGCCAGGATTACCTCTTAAAATGTTCTGTATATCTTTTTCTAAGAACAAGTGGGGTTATTATTCAATTAATTCTATTTGATTTTATGCTAGATATTTATGCATTTGTAAAGACATGGCTTTTCATTCCTGCCTCCACCATATATGCCAAACATGTTATTTCATTAAAGTTCTTAAGTGTCTTAGAATACATAGCATCCACAACTCTATTCACCTACATCTGTTACGAGATCACGCAAGTATTATATATTAAAAAAATATTTAAAAATAAAATATCAAATCTGGACATCCCTTTTTCTTATTCTGCTGTCATGTTTAGTGCTTCATGAAAATCCTCACAATACTTAGAAGCAGTCAAAATTTATACAGCTTGTTAATATTCACAATGATCTTTCAGGAATCTTACAGCTGTGCTAAATGCGCCCAGATACTTTCTGAGGTATACAAAATATCCCGTACATGCTGAGAACCATGTTTGCAATGACTTTGTGCAAAAGAGAAACAAACTCTTCGACACAGAAGCCTTCACACCTCTGCATGAAATTGCAGTAGATTAAACATTATGTAAACACACTGCTGGCAATGACAACTGTATGTCATCTTTTCCCACTGCTGTTCTACAATATCTAGCATCTGATGGCCACAACCCAAATAAACAAGACACTCTTCAGAAAGGAAGGATTAATACGATACAGGAAGACACTCCAGCATAATCACATTCCTCATTGTGCATCGATTTACATAGTTACATTATTTTCCCTGTAAACCTCGCTTGTATAAGATTCCCATATTCCTCTCTTGCACATTCTCTTTACTATTGTGGCAGGTACAGCCGCCCCAATAAACGGAACAGAGTGTGCCAGAGTGGTTGTAATAAGCTGCACCTCAGGGTGACTCTCCGGCACTTCAAGGGCTGGGCCCTCAGCCTGTTTGGTTTGGGCTTTCTAGCCAATTAGAATGACCACAGTTCACCCTCGACTTGGGTATAAATGAAGCCCTGCTTGAGAACCGGATGGGCACGTTCTCTGAAAAGTTGTTGGAGTTGGAGTCTCTGTTGAGCAGTTGGAGCCTCCCCACGGGCCGGTTGCCCAAGAATAACTCATTTTTAGCTTCTACAGTGACTTAGAGACATCCAAGTACATTTAGTTTCAATGCTCACTCTTATAGAAAACATTTGATAATCTAACATATACTCAAAAGAAACCATTTCATGGTTCTTTTTTATTCTTTTCTAGATCAGGAATTTTCATTCTTTACTTTGTATTCTACTACATTTACCACTTCTTAAGGAAAGAAGGGTTTGGTCATTCAGTCTGACAACTAAGCCCACACTGTATATACTGTACTTTAGCAATGTGAGGAAATCACTGGTTTTTTTTTTAATTATAAAGACAGACTCTATTCAGGATGAGCTAAGAATCTTCTTTTTGTGAGTAGAACTTAGACACTAATATGAGAGGAAGTTATGGCAATAATTAACAGCTATCGGGAGTGAAACTCATTTAGAAATAAAATAAACTAAGAATACATGCATGAATTGCATTTACGTTTAATATCATCTACTTCTGTAACACCTTTCCCTTCGACTACTTTAAAGGAAATACTGTCAAAATTGCTCTTTGTTGGACTTCTGGAAATGGACTTAAAACTCAAACTGTAAATTATAACCTTTACTGTCTGCTCATTTCCATCTTGATAAAGAATTCATCTGCTCTATAACACTGTGCACTCTTGACCACTCAATAGCTAAAGTATCACAAGCATTTTTAATTATTATTTACAAAGAGAAAGAAAGAAAAGCAGGTCAAAAAATGAGACTCACAACTGGCAGGTACAATTTGAAATTCCTTCTGTTATTTGCATAACTATCCAATATGTTTTAATGACTGTAGTTATGAGATTATATAAATTTATGAAGAATATATATTTATTAACGTATACACTCAGGACTCTTACTCTTTCCCGATTAGAATGTCAGGTGAACATTTCAGCTGAAAGAAAATGAATTGTGAGCTAAAGATGAGCAGTTTTGTCTCACCTGACTTACTCATGTGAAGAGCCTCTAATAGATATTATGGGGTGCATGCATTAAATTAGAAACTACGTCATTGATTTTTTTCAAATTTCCTTTAAATAAAAAGGAAGATGAAAAGGTTAATTAAGCTCCCTCGTGCAATTCTATTAAGAATATCCATGATTAGTGTGGCATGGGGAAGATATTTAATTAAAAAAAAAAAAAAAAAGGAAGAGGCAACTATTGAAATATAGAGCTAGTCAGTCAGAATGACTGAACAGCCATGGCTGCCTTCATGTACTGAAGGCTCTGAAATATTACAGCAAAAATACCCCCAAACCCTTAAACAAAATACAACACAGAAATCCTCATACCCTAATATACAAGTATGAGTTGGTAACATAGAATACTTTCTGTTGCCATGAAAATCCTGTATTTTGTAATACAAAGCAGCATTTGACAAGACGAGTCAGATCCGTAACTTGATATACAGGCCTACCAGGGTTTTGTTATTTTTATTTCTAGCTTGACCAATTGTCTCAAAATAAAATAAACCACCTGAAAATTTGTTAAGAGATGCATTATTTTCAGAGCTGTTACAGAGGCTTTTAGAAGATGTGTATTTCACATTTGTTCTCTCACAGGTATTCTGTGCTCATTTTGTCAGAGCAGAAACGGCTCGCAGTGTTGTTCCCGAATTTAAATACGGTCTTAAACCAAAAAGCAATAATCTATAGAGATTTACTAAAGATATATTTGCACAATCCAAACACTATCAACTTCTAAATTGTATTTTAATAAGAACAGAATGTGTTGGTTTTCAACATCTAAAAATAATAATAAAAAAGACAGATGTATCTTTATCCAATATTTTCCTGTAGACATTTTTCTTGTTTAATTCCCTAGGACTATTTAATATCCTCCAGATACAAGAGCACTTCATTGAGAGAATAAATTGAAAGTAAAATACTTCTTTTGTATCTAGAGAGCAGAGGAGACTGAAAGCACGTATCAACAGTCTGCAAATAAAAGTTTTTCATATTTGATTCCAGATTTTATTAGCTGCTTCAATTTAGCCTAACCAGGACATGGCACTTCATTGAAAAGAGTGGAACTGACTCAAAAGATTAATTACAGTAAAATTATCCTAATCTGTCATAAGCTCTGATATAGGAGTAAGAAGAAGTAATTTGCTTCAGTAAAAAGCAATGATCACCAAAGCATGAAAATTAACACTTCACAGAGGTAGATATTAAATGAGAAATATTAGCTGCATCAGCATATTGGAGACAGTTATAAACTGCAGAGGACTTCTAAGACTGAGAAATACTACAGTTTATTATGATAAAGTCAATTTTACCATTCAGCAAATGCTCACTTCGTGAATTTAGCACTGCATTTCTTTCTCCTTAAAAGTAAATTGCATTACCACTTTACAGAATTTATACCACTTTTGTTTCCTTTATGCATTATTGCTTACTCTATCTCATGGAAACTTATTAATTCACAGAAGGAAAAAAAAAAAAACCAACCACTGAGTATTACTTTATTTTGTTACTTGAGTACACAGACAACACCTGACGTATGCTCCTCCAAATTTATATTAGGCAAAAAGAGGTTTTTATCAGTTTTATTCAGTAGGCACTTATGAGTAGATGAGAGCCTTTTTAACAAAGAGAAATAAATATAAAAAGATAAGTACAACTACACAGTGAAGATACTCTGGCTTTACATTCTTGTATTACAGAATAAATTCAACCCAAAGATTTTATAACCACTAGCATTGATACTGAAAGGTACTAATGCATCATTATGATCTAGCAGGTTGCTCGCTGTGTTTTACAGCCTTTCACACTACATTAACCTTTTGTACGTCAAGTATTTATGACCTCATAAGTAAGTATTTATCAAACTGAAAGCTCATATACAGCACAGTATTTTAGCTATCATTGTTTAGGAACATTTATAATTTCTTTTTGCCTGAATTTAAAATCACTTTGGTATACAGTCCATATTTTTAACAAAAACATTCATGCAAAGTAAAACTATTTTTCCACTATCCATGAAAGTAACTAGACACAAAATTACCAAATGCCTCAAATATGGTCTCATGCCAATGTGAGGAAAACCTCATGCAAATTTTATTCTAAAATAAAATATGAATGTTTTAGAAACAGCAAATATATTTGTTATGCTTTCTGCAATATTCAACAGTGTATCCTAGCAAAACAATACATAGAATACACAGAAGTACTCCTGGTACAAGAATAATTGCAATTACTTAAGTCACAGATTCTCCAACTATGTATCATGCTCTGGTTTTAACCAAAAAAAAAAACCAAACAAACCAACACAAAATGAGCATTTCAGGCAGTATGGACAATGTGTTAAACATCCCCACGCCATATGCGTAGCCACATCTGAGAAAAAACCTGCAGATGATTAATGGGTTGGACACATATTGCACAAACACTGTGTTGCTTGCAAATATTTTTCCTGGCAAATCAGTACAAAATGTGAGGTATTGAAACCTACCACGAGCAAGGCAAAAGTGTAAGCTTACAAACACGCTCATAAAATTTACGGCTAACAAACACCACTGCATAAGCTGCGCATATCTTAGAGAGAAACACTGCCTGCCTAACCCTGTCCTTCCGGGGTGTGTGGCAGTGTAAAGAATAATCACCCAATTTATGGCTAAAAGTAAAAAAAAAAAAAAAATCCAACAACAAAACAAAACAAACAAACAAAAAAAAAGAGAAACAAAGAAAGAAAGGAAAGGAAAACCACAGAATGCCCCAGGGAAGAGAAAAAGGGTGTCTGCTGCTCTGTTACCATCTTCTGCATGCTTACACAGTGACAATGGTTAAAAGAACAAGAATTCAGTCTCAACCAACCTCTGAGGGATTTCTGCTTGCTGGTAATCGTACTGAGATATAGATTACTATTGGCCTTGCCTGCTGCATCTATTGCAGAAAAAACAAACCAACCCAAAACATAAATACCTTTGTCACAAATGGAATAGGTTACGAGCTGCTGACGTGCTTCCCTCTCTATACTGCCTTCCTCCAACAAGATGCTGCTATTTGATCCCCCTGCTGCTCCTGCTCCTTGTCCATACTGTGATCTCCTGCCACCCTCCTTGCAGACTTTCCATGCAGGTTTTTAACTCAACAGCACAGTCACAGGCCAGTTTTCAGTCTCCCTCTATCCTGACAGCCACAGGTCCCTGTATTTTTAAAGCTAAATAACACAGCAGAACATCTTCATATCAAGCATCCTACAGGTAGTTTTAGACCCTTGTCACCTGACCTTTGCCATGATCCTGGCAGCAGTCATGCTCCTCACATAATTTTATGCCCCATCTTTGCCTCCTCAATCTCAGTCTTCTGTGAAAGAGAGCTGGAAAATACATCAAAGCAAAGGAACAGATGCATCTTGTCATTGTGTGTGGTAGCACCTCATCACTTAGCCCAAGGGAGGGCTGCAGGTGGATGAAAGGATGTTAACTTCACATGTTCTGTATGGTATCATGGAAAGTTAAACCAAGCTGTAGAGTTTTACCTTTTGTTAAAAAAAAAGGTATGTATTTCCTAAGTAAGAGAATATCTTACGAACTTCTTTTTTTTTTTTCTTATTCATACACCTGAAACAAAGCATTCACGCAAATCAAGCTTAGACTGTGATCTTTGCAGTGCTCAGTTCTCCAAAAGCACACATCAGTGCAAAATGAAATTCAGCAAAAGCATTCTGTTATTATGGGAAAAGGACTATCTCTCAGCCTACGTACTTGGGCTCAGGACAGCCAGATTCTGCAATCTATTTTGCCACAGATTTGCCTCTGGCAGGTTATTTCAACTACTTGTACCCCAGTTCCTCTTTTGCAAAAGCAGAAAAACCAGTAATTATAATTCAGTAAAATCTCACAAAATGGTCACAAGGATTAAATCATTCTTTTCATGAGATGCTTGAAGGGGATCATCCTCTAAACTCAACAAGAAAGAATCACACTAGATTAAAGCAGCACATTCAGAAATACCTCAGTCCACTCCTAAACCCAAAGAACTCCTCAATATGAAGAAATACCTTCACCATTTGAGGTCACGAGCTTGTAAGCCGTCTGAAATTGTTTTGTGCTACCCTCTAAGAGCGGTAGGAAATGCATTTCAACTTCTCTTATATAAGGAATCATCACTTGGTAAAATGTCAGAAATTGTTGAGAAGAAAAGAGAAGAGTCACCTGGCATTCAAAATCAGATTAGAGCAGCCCTAGGAATGCACCAAGAGATTGTCTTGTGCCCCGACAAGCTGCTAGTAACACACACCCCTTAGTCCCTCAGCTGCACCAAAGCAGACAAGACATCCTGGTCCTAAGGCAGTAACACAGCATGTCATACATGACACTGAACCCCAGATTATAGTCCTGCAGCATTAACATCAACTTCAGATATTTCCTGGATTTTTTTGCATTCAGCTTTTACTATACAGGAAAGTGGACAGTGAATTCGTGACTACAGAGGTAATACTGAAGCAAACAAAGAAAAAAAAAGCCCTCAAAGGTCTTTCCCTTAGTGATAAAATTGACCCAAGTATGCACTAGGATATCATTTTCACAAACCTTATCAGAAGGTCAAGGTACAATGGTATTTTAGCAAATGGAAGAGCAACAAATTTGTCACGTGGACACTATTCAATTGACCAAAGAGCCCACCTGTAAATAATACAAGTATTTGGCATGAAATATCTACTCTTACTGAAAACTGCTGAGCAAATACTGCATTTGGTTGCTGCATTTGATCAGCAGGGCAAGGTGTTACAAAGCATCCCCAAAGTATTCGCACTTTCAACGGAATCTCTGCAATTTCCTAGATAGTTCCCGTTTTTTCACCTGAAAAACATGATCAAGATCAATTCTGAGTTGTAAACGCACAGTGTGTTGCAGGGGCAACAAACTTGGACAAACATACCACCAGTCAGCCTTGTTCCCCTCTTTTCAGTCCCAGCAGCAAGAACACACCTCTGAGGGCACACAGCTTTCCGGAAGAGAATGGAATATGCTTGCAATGCTCATTAAACCATAAATTTTAAAACAGATTCAGGTCTATTCTAAACTCAAACCATTACTCTGATACCCATGGAATGACTATGCTGTAAGTGCAGCAATCTCCCTTTGAAAGCCTGAAGTAATAAAGAATAACGCTAAGCTGAACCAAAAAGTCTCCTTTTACTTGTAATAAGGACAAAGTACTGCTCTTCATGGAAGAAAATAGATAGACAGGCAGAGAGATGAAAACACAAAACTTGAATACTGAGGAATATGAACCCTCCTTCCTTCTCACTGAAGATAAAATGCTTAAAAGCATAGGACACAGAAAGTTCAATTGAAAAAAAAAAAAAAAAATATATATATATATATATATACCAGGCACCTAAATTATGCTAGCTAGATGGTTCTAAGCTCAGCAGGTCTAAATGATCAGTATCTGAAATATGTCAAAACAGCACGTCAAATTAATAACTCAATTAATTAGGAAGCTACTTGAACTTGAGCCAATACATTGCGAGTGTTTAGGTTAAGGTGACTGGAGATACTGAGACTAGACTCAGTCTGCTACCTGAAAAGATTGTCTACAGAGATATTCAATAGCTGCTAATAGCAAAAAGCTATTTTGTATAGTGGGTGGTCAGGGCGTATATGACTTGTAGGCCAACACATCAGAAATGTGACATACAAAAGGACTTATTTTTACTGTAGACAAGATGTGCTACACATGTATAGTTATGTTATTAACATCATCTGTATAATCTAGCGCACAACATGTATATGCTGCATTTCTAGGCATGTAATGGTTTATTTGGGAATCTTAACTTTGAAAAATCCCACACAAATATCCCAAGTCCTCAAATTGCATCTGGATAAAAGTTCCAGGCAGAAAATTAGATGCATTGGGCTAAGATGGACATGTGGGGGGTTGAGATACGGTAAATGTGCTGTCTTAAAAGTATGTTTTTGAAAAAACAAAGCCAAACAAAAAACAGCCAGCCCACCCCCCAAAACCCAACCCACATCTGTGTTGAAAACTGAAGTATGTCCTGCTGTAACAATAATAACAAAAAGAGAAAAATCTTAGTTTTTTCCATTAGAAAGTGCAGAACAGAATTGGTGATTCAGACACTAGTACCTTTGAACACGTCTGTCTCTAAAACACATTAGAATCTTTGGAAAGTTGACTCTGCAGTACATGCAAAAAGAGAAGTAACATAGGAAACAGCTGCAAGTATCTTTCAAGATAGAATAGAGAGATAAAAGGAATGGATCTGCAACACTCTCAATTCAGTGGAGAAAGAATAAAAGAGGGAGCCCATCTCAAAAATGAGTGGAAGAAAATTCTAAAATTGGAAATGCTTGCTGGAGACAGGAAGAAGCCAATAGCAACATTTTATGCTGGTGTGAAAGTGCTTTAATTGCATGCATGAGCCACTTCACACATACATATACTGCCAGTCCATATGTTAACTTCAGCAATTTTTCGAGTGGAGCCTGCAGCGTTCCAAAGCTTTATCGCTACAACTATATGTTAAAGATAACCTTCCAAACAAAATTTATATAGCACTAATGGTAGCCAGTACTGACTATCCTTGTGCACACCAGCAGGTACTGACATGTTAGCACAACCTCAATGTCTCACAATTAATGTATGCAACTCCAAACATCACCCATCAGAGCTTGTATTAAAGGCAAAAATCTTATAAAGCAAGTGTATTCAAGCACAACTATCCAGCAGCTCTGCATAAACTCAGGACTCAACTATGCAGGTATCTATTCCTGAATCTAATAACTTTGTAAGCAGCCCGATTTGATTACTATGAACACCAGTACACAAACGTTCCACTTATAAGGGCTTGCAAGACTTATTTCTGAGGTTAAAATCATATTTTGTCACTAAAGTACTGTGTGCCATGGTGCAGATTTACTGTGATATAGCATCAAACAGTGCTTACGCATTAGAAATTATTCAATGTCTACCTTAGAAACAAGTTTACTCCTCCAACTTTTAACTTTTTGATTTTGTAAATCAGAAATAAATTTTTGAAACCCAGGAATAAATGAAATGAAGGGGAGGGAATGTGCCCATGAGAAAACATATTTCTCAGTACAACCCAAGTACTCCCATGCTCCTAAAAGAATAAGGACTTGGTTCCATAGGCAATGGAACTGCTACCTTTGCAAGTAAATACACAAGTTAAAAGCAATTTTTTTCTGGCCTAAACTATTAATTTTCCCTACATATAAGTGAAAACCTAAAGAATTTCTTGAATATAATTTCATGTTAAGATTAATGCTTTTAAATATTTTAAGTGAATTCACGTTTTATAGCCCTATTTTTGGCAATAATTCTCATTAAATAAGGGCCAGCAATAAGATAACATTTTTTTGTAATAAGAATATATCACAAAATATATCACGTCATTATGCAAATCAAAATTAGATGTCCTAGCATTATCATAACTTGGAAATAGTAAATCTAAAGAGTTTCCGCTCAGGTTTGTAGAAATCTTTTATCTCACATGTTATGTGCTTATAACCCACAAGATTTTTTATTAACTGAACCCACAACTACAGAAGCTTCATCTGCAAACACTAATTAGCACCGACAGACTTAGATCTTTCTGGATAGCTGAGTGATCGTGCCTGCAGTATGTTGCAGTCTTGGTACCCATACTGTTTTCAAATCAAATATTTAGATACTGTTCTGGAACAGCTGGAACTTATGTGAATCCTTATTAAATTAAATAGTTGACATCTTCTGACGTGCTTTTTACAACAGCAACAGAAAAACCACAGGCATAGAAAAGACTTGACGACTGTAATCATGCTTTCCTCTTCTCTCTTGATTGAACCAGAAGGCATTCTGCTGCTTGGTTGGTTTTTTTTTTTCCCTTTGTAAACCAGAGAATAAAAGAACAGTATTCTAATTACAATGCAAAGCAATAAAGCACATCAAGACAAACCCTCCACTCTTACTTTTCAAGGTACAAGGAAGCTGGGAGGCAGCGTCAATGCTATTACAGAATCTGTCATCAATCAATCAATAGAGATTGAGATGTCCTCAACGGTAAACAATCTTTGAAGTCCTATGTCCTATTGTCAGAAAGTTTCACGTTCTTTGTCTACAGCACCTGGAGGTGTTCTTAGACCTTGTGGCACAAGCCAGTAAGAAACTGCCATGCGGGCGCTCTTTAATCTCCTTCTTCTCACAAGCATTTTTACAGAACCGATTGCTGCAGCGGGGAAGGATCTCAGCAGTACTTAGACATTCTCCTGCCATTTGAAGCTGGATTTTAAATGGGCATCTCAGCCTTTGTATACTGCAGTAAGACCCCGACTGTAGTTCAGAGGCAGTTCTCAGAAAGGCAAGAGAAGATCAATGGCAGTGACAACTGTTTCAGTGGGTGAGATTTACAGAAGCCTCTGCTGGAAAAGTAAATGCAGAAAGCCCCTCTAAGCCAGAGCAGTAGATGGCCTGAGGGGTCTCTCTTAGAAAGCCGTTGAGAGGCTTTTCTAAATCAAAAAAGGAACTAGGTGATCTTTAAGGTCCCTTCCAACCTAAATCATTCTACGATTCTATGATATGCTGATACTGCAACACAACTGTGTGGTACACCATCTGAAAAAGCAACTAGAACTAGCAAGATGCAGCAATCTAGATACAGAAATACCAGAGACTGTGTATATAGACTAGATATACCCTTCAGAAGAGCACGTATTCTCTTCAGGCCACGTTAAAATCGATGGTAGCTTTCTAATTCCTACTGGCAGGGAAAAATGAAAGTAAACTACTAGATAAACTTGGAGTAAACAGCAACTGGGAGACAGGCATATTGAAAAACAACATAAAAGGAAAACCAGAGGAAGATTATAAAAAGAGAATAAAGTCTTGTAAAGATGAAAAGGATGACAAAACAACTAAAATGCACACAAAGATTAAAAGCAGGCAACAAGCAAGCAAAAGGAGAGGCAGGTTTTGCATTTATAGAATTCTTTTCAAAAAATCAGCAATTATATTATATACGTATATAAAACCTCAATATATTAGGAAATATTTAGCCTTTCCTTGCAATGCCAACAAAGTAACTAAGTGTTCACCTTTAATCACATAAGTAAAAAGCACAAAGGACACGGCAACTACTCACATCTCAAAAAAACCTCCAATAAGATCAAGCTAGACTTTAATCAGCTGACACTATCTTTTCTGAAGTTAACAACTGCTCACATATCAACATGAAAGAACCTCAATTTTATACAAAGCAAGTAGGTAGGTTTCACACAAAGAGAAACAGAACAGAGATTTTGCTGTGGGAGAACTGCATGTAAAGTTCTGGTAGAGCCATTCTACTGTAAATGTCTATTTTAATAAAATATCAAATACATATATCATTTTAAATAGTGTCTAGCTACAAGATGCAACTGTAAAGTATAAACTGTCTTAACTGGGAACACAAACCTATGGCAGCACTGTTTCTTTCAACAGTGATGGTCATATTAAAAACAGAAAATTATACATTAAGAAGCTCAGGTTCACTAAGGCAGTTATCTTAGTTCCTATTAATAGTTTTAAACATAGGTTACCTGCAGTTTTCAGTACAAAGGTATGCATGCTGCCATAACTGAGGTCCATCTCCTATAGCCCAATGGCCTACATGGACCTCCTAGCTGCATTCTTATCTTCTAGCAGAACCAGGACAGAAAAACTTCAACTCTTCTGGTCTTCCTCAAATCGCAGCAAGGATCTTGACACTTGTTAAGAAATTGCCATATGTACGTAGGATTAATTCAAGACATAAAAAACCCCAGGTTACTCTGCTACTTATCTTTCACCTGAAATGTCAACTATTCCTACAATTGATTAATAAATTATTGCCCGTTTAATGTCTAGATCTATGCAATTTGAAACAACCACCCAAGTCTTCCTGCATATCTCAGAAAGACCAAATACAGCACTATGTGCATGCTAGACTATTAGTTCAGTCTAATTCCTTTTCCAGTAAAGTCTGAAAGGAAGAACTTCTCACTTCTTTCCTGAATGCATATGTAGTTAATAAGAAAATTGTCCTCTGTCTCCTTCTGCCTGTGACATGTATTTCACCCTATCACGTCACTGGTAGACCACAGAGCAGCTTCAAACCTACAGATG
Source organism: Coracias cyanogaster (assembly GCA_033124195.1). Taxonomy (NCBI): domain Eukaryota; kingdom Metazoa; phylum Chordata; class Aves; order Coraciiformes; family Coraciidae; genus Coracias; species Coracias cyanogaster. The sequence goes on from JAVSBS010002302.1 coordinate 13,657, forward strand.
GATTCATAAATGTTTGAATCAACCAACTTTTTCATACCGACCCTAGGAAAGGAATCGATTAAGCAGGGAGAAGTGGCAAGGCCACAGATGAGTAACATGTAATTAAAGTTATTCTGTGGGTAGGTAGGTGTTGGTGTGTGGGGGAAAGCTGAGGAGATCGGTGTGTGGGAGAGGAGTGGAAACTTGAGAGGATAAACAGGATTTGGGAAAAAAAAAAACAAACTGGGGGGGGGGGGGGATTGTAATAAGGTATCTAAGCCATCCTTACAGTGGGACCCACATGTAGTCATGGAGGAGAGTAAGGTTAGCTCTTCTGTAACACTGGGCAAAGAATGTCACATTAATAGAAATTCAGCCTTATGATTTAAGGAGAAGAGAGGAAGCCTATCCAAATGGTCTTCATAGCTTTAAACTACAAACTTTGTTCATTTTCGATCTACCTGTGCTGCCCAACCACTCTGACCTCTCCAATGGAGAGCCACCTTCTTGCAAGCAAGGACCTAAGGATGTTTCTGGTTAACCAAGAAGTTACAAACATATTCTCCTCATACCACTTTATAAAGTACTCCAGGCAATATAGAAGTTTATACTGCAATTACAAAGAGTTAGTGCAGGGAGAAATCAACAACTCCTGATCAAGTTGCAAACCATTAACTATCATTTGCATGCCAATTACAAAAGAATGGAAAACATCATTAATCTTACCTAACCTAGCACAGCCACTCCTGTACTTAGTGAAAATGAGAGCTAATTTTCACCAAAAAAATCCCCCCTGTAAGGATCAATTTTAATTACCATGTTATAATGTGAAGCAGAGGTGCAGAAGGTCAAATACAAAGTTGTAATTAGCTATTTCATCATACCAAGACCGCCTTTGAAATTTATGCTCAGTTTATTCAGAAAAATGTGCAACAAATGTTTTTCTCAATACATCAGAACTCAAAGCACAGCCAAAGTATTTGGATGCCACGGCTACTTAGACTGCATAGAGAATAGAAAAAGTCACTAATGTAACATGTGAAAGAACTGGTATGGAGAAGTAAAGAGCCCAAGAGACAATACAAAACACAAGTAAACTCAAAAAACCCCAATACTGTTAACTCCTTCATGGCCAAGCGAGAAGAAAATCTTAAATTGCTTAATTGGTCAGTTAAACTTTGCAGACGAGAAATTAATTGGCAATTCTTTTTAGACTAAACTTTTCAAGTTGGAGCAGTATGACTATATCTCTGGTTGACAATGTGATTTAAAACACCTCTGCAATGTTTTGTGCTTTAAATCTGCTGTAGAGGGCTGGAATTACCTGCTCAAGTGATCTAAGAACTGTTAGTCTGCCCCACAGCGAACATTCAGAGGGGTATTCAGTGGTGTTCAGCTAATTTATTTGAGCCAACTTGACAAGAGATGACAGAGCAGAATTCTTCTCTCCATCTGTGGGTGGGGTTTTTTTTGTTTTGGGGAAGGAGCTTCAGTTTTATTACTTCACTGATTTCAAGCTTAAACTTAAAAAACATGAGAGAAAGTTAAAATCACAGTGTCTCAAAGAGTCCAGAGCAATCACTGTTACGTCTTCTGTTTCAATATCACCTTTGCAATCCTTTCTTGCTACGAGAATCAAAAAAAAAAAGCAGCTAAGGTGATACCTAAATCAGAAGAATCAGTTACTGAGGTTTCAGAACCCCACAAGCCCTGCTGATACGGGTGCAGTGGCACAATTAGCTGGCAGTGTAAGCTGCTCTCCTCACACCGGATTGTTGTGCCGGTTCAGCCATCATCATTTTATGCTGCCATCAATTGCCTGATCACACAGGCCAGCGCTGAACTCAGCAACAGCCCCTCACAAGTCTTCTTGCAGACAGTCCTGCCAGAGGTTCCTGTGGGCCCAGCTCCTCCACTGCCCACTGTGGTGCCAGCAGCGCCTGCTGGACACAACAGACAGAGATGGCTCCTCAGTGGCCCTTCACATGGAAGGACACCACCCAGAAAGCTCAGCAAGATGCAACCAGCCCCAACGGAAGCCACACACAAACTAATCAGCTCCTGGTTCCTACAGCCCTGGCCTCACCCACCACCCCAACCACGACCACCCCAGCACTTCATGGATACCCAATCACAGAAAGACAAGGACATTCTGGGAGCAAAGCCTAAGTTAACTCAGCCACGCAGGAAAAAAAAAAGGTAATTATCTTCTTACCAAGCAAAACAACTAAGTATATAAACAGGCAGTTTATGAACAGCACCCCAGAAAACAGTTGCTTTAAGGTTCTGTGTATCCTTGAGAAGAATCTATTTTAGAGCATGCACTGACACATACAGCTGCTGAAGTGAGCGATATGATCCTATTATTCCTTAGCATAAGCAAAGAAATACACACAGGGCATAGTTACAAAGTTTACACACTGGGCTCTCAGCAAGGAAGCTGCTTAGAAGTAATAATGCCTATGGAACAGAAGTCATTACTGTGCCTCACCAAACTACCACAGCATTCTGTTATCTATTTGGGATGTCAGGTTTGATCTCTTCACTATAGAGCACAAGCTGGACCAGGTTACTTGCTTCTGCAGCTGTGAAGCATTCAGGGTCTTGAAATAAGCTCCTTGAAATATTTTCTTCAAGTAGCAGTTGGGACCAAATATAATAGGTAGTATAAATGAAATAGCATACCATGCTGATACAATAGCCTCCAGCAGCAGGGTATGATTTAGATGAATAAACACTGTTGTAACAATTGTCAAAGTATTATCAACTATCTAGCATACTGGTGGCAAACATCTATACACAAAAATATGGAACTGACTTAGAATAAAAACTGGGTCATTGATAGCAGTGGGGAATAAAACATATCCATGGGGAAACCTGACTGGCAAGACAGCTGCTTCCTGGTGGAAAGTTCCCAGCTCCTCTGCAGGGACAGCACAGTCCCAAGTGCCACTGTTTAGAGAAATGATCGGCGTGGTTATCCACACTGTAATTTTGCTCTGCATGCCTTCCAGACACAACTACACACACGGGCAAGCTAGTCACTTCGCTTCCCAAACCACAAGAGGCAGTTCCAGGATCCATATTCCAAGTGCAGTATCAAAACCTACTGGGCAAAAGCAGAAAAGGATAACACCAGCTGACCTCAGCACCACTGAAAAGTGTCCTGCTCACTAGATATATTTGGTATGTTGGACTTCAAGGAAGTTTACCTCAAGACTAATGGGTCTTGAGGTCATGTCACGTCATGTCACAGGTCACGTAACCACACTTACATGATTAACCAGCACATTACAGAGAACTTTGTTTTAAACATCTGTACTTCAATGATACGTTGCTGTAAGGACAACTGATAGACAACTGTAAACCAAGTAGGACACAGCCCACTGTTAAATATGGAATGGAATTTGTCAAAACAGCTAATGTATGCCACACCCCCAGGAGAAGGAAAGACCAGGAATAAAATAGCAGGAGAAAAGCATTAGGGAGAAAAGAAAGTGGGGGTGGGAGGGAATCACTTATACCAATAACTTAAAGGACAAAGCAGGTAAAAGAGCTAATAAAAACCAGAAATATACTGCAGAGAACTGTAGTAATAATCTACCCACCTGCAGGCTCAGACAATGCACTAAAGCACTTTACTATCTATGCTTGCTGCTGTCAGCTTCCTTACCTAAACTAAAAAAGCACAACACAGAACCCTGTACTAAAATAAATAAATAAATAAATCAGCAAAGGTTGTATATCACTATCTTCCCCAAAATAATGAAGTTTAACATGGTAAATAATTTTTCAATCCAGAGTATCACTAAGCCTTCCCAATCCTATGATGACGAGACAGCCTCTGCAACGTGACTAAAGAATGCAGAAACTGGGACATAACTAACACCAAGAAAAGAAACTGGCAAACTTACAAACTGTTAGATCTCAAAGAATATACAAAATGTCAAGGCAAAGCAGGGCCAACTGTAACAACAGACACCCAGCACCTAATATATTGATTATTTTAACACAGAAGAGTACCAAGTTCAGCGGATGCTGCAGGAGGAAGTTTGCTAGTAACCAAGCTGAAATTCAGTTGTAGCAGCAAAGTTCTGTGAAAAATACCTCATCATCTTCAATGATCACAGACAAGGCACACCTCTGCACTACATTTCTTCCACAGGACTCCAGCAGGGCTGCATCCCCTAATGCCGTGCTGGTATTGATTCAGAACCACCTTAGAGAGAAGACCACTACACGCTGAACCACCACCACTCCTCCAAGTCAACCGCATTTTCCCTCAAGGACTCCTATGCAAGCACACAACTTCTTAAGGCTTTTCAGCTGGTGACATCTGGTGATATCACAGTCCACGGCAGAAAGGCTACACAATGACCTCAAGTTTTCTCTAATGCAAAAGTAGAATTCAGTGTACAGCAGAATATTCTTTATATACACACACAGAAAACACTGAGCGTTATCACAAACTCATTTCTTACCATACCAGGATATTTACCTCCCTCATTAGTATAATACACTTAAAATAAGGAACACTAGAGTAACAACATTTGCTTTACTATTACTCTCTTTCTCACACATGCCCAGTTAATGCCTCTTGTATTTACACACTCCTCTCCCACTAACATCAATAGAAGTCGTGCATGAAAAACTACTGGGAAAAAATTGAACAAGTTTTGCTCTCGGAACTATATATGTATCATATGCTTGCACATATACATATATGTGCACAGGTAAAAAAATAAAATTACCATAATAACTTAGGATAATAAAATTATCAAATGTCTTACATAACAATACTTTAAAATATTTAACATAACACTGAAAAACACTCTGAAAAATCAGAGGTTACTTTTACCACAACTTTGTAACACACTTATCATTGATCCATCCTTCTTGAAAGAAGAAATTTACTATTTTTATTAATGACTAAAAGCACATTTGATGCTATGCAACCCCAAGTCTACCAGCACTTAAATAACCCAGCAATGGATGAGTATTGATTATGCATATACTCAGATGGACTACTTCCTTGATTAAAGTAAAACCAACATATTGATCCAAAAAGATGAAAACCACATTATTCAGAGAAGACTCAAAGTAACTTTTGACGGTATTTTATTACCTACAGATGTTTTTATATTATTTCAGCTAAATCATCCTGTCTTGAAACATTTATTTCCCTTTCATTCTGTACATTTTCTCCTGTTTCATAGCATCAAAATACAAAGTTAGCAATCCCTATGCATACAATCTAATAATCTCTTATGCATATTTTCTCTAACAGAAATACTGGTTTACACTATTTTTATCAGAAGAATAGATTTCACTATTTCACTAGGAAATGCACATTTTGGAAGCACAAGAGCATTTGTAATCCCACATCTTCCCTGCTAAATGAATGTCCATTAAATTCTATTTTAATTAGTTACGCATAACACGCATAAAAGTAAAATCTTAACAATATCTGAACATTCCATACTGCTTAATTACAATTTTCAAAGTGCTTGTTAGTTATTTCAAGCAAAAGCAAGCAAGAAAATGTTCCTTCTTAACTGAAAAGAACTTTGGAATTAAACTTAGAGAGAAGCTTAGGGAAAATTGCATGGCTTTTGACAGCGTAGATGTGCAAGCCAACTGGAAGTCCACAGAAAGTCAGTGCTACAAATGACAAAAGATATCCAGAGCATTATATTCAGATACTGTGTGTGCTCCCTGGAGAAGCTCAAGGTATGAAAGAGTTTGTGCAATGATTTGTTATAAAAAGAAAAATCCAAGAGGAAGAAAAGGAGTCCTCCTTATTAAGCTCTCAACAAAATATTTCCATTTTAATCAAAGAAAGCATACATTCTCTTCTGATCAGATGTGGCTGCTTTCACAGCATATAGAAAATACCATATATTCTGTAGGTTGTATTCATTAATGTCCTGCACTCACTCAAAGTTGGTTTCAAGCACTGTCATTTTGGCTTGGTAATACTTTACATCCATTTTGAACGGTTCTGAATGACCAAAGATACCACAGCAAGCCTTCACTAGAGCTTATAGATTCTACTTATAAGGAAATCAAGTCCATAGACTTTCTATACTAATAGCACTCTACCATGCACAAAATTTTATTCAATTTACAGCAAATTAGGACACTGACAGTGGTTCCAGCTGGGCCAGGATCACACTGTTGCAATAAAGGATTCAAGAAAAATTACATGGAACCTTCCTGATTTTGATTATTTATACCTTTCTTGGGGTTTTATTGTTGCACTAGACCCCATGTGAGTGCTCGCTTCAGTGTGTGATTCTTTCAGACAAAAAGAAAGGACACAGAGAAAGCCAGGGTACGTGTCTAGCCTCAGCATGGATTAAGTCCTTTGCTGAAGAGGTTAAGTCACTTCTAGTAGATAATTTCGCTGCAGTTCATTAGCTTCACATTTCAAAATTTTAAGATCAATTTTTAGTGGTAGAACCAGCTTTACATGTAGATAAACATACATGTAAATAAGAACATTTAAAAATTGGTCTCTCATCAACAGCTTGTCTAATCTACATTAATCACAACAGTGTTCTTTCGTGAATTGATTCTTCGTCTTCTTCTAAACGCATGTAATATAGCTTCCTGAAAGGAAACTATTTAAAAATATTGGAACCTACCAAACACCACTATGTCCCCACATCAATTCCACTTAAAATTCTTTAAGACTGGAGGCAAAGTAATTGGAAAGCTAGCAGGAACTGGAAAGAAACATGATTTTTTTCCTTCAGCAATAACAACCACATGGAGTTACAACATTGACACAGTGCTACTGAAGCTCTATTCCATAACAGAAACTTTTATTATTAAACCTACAGAGAGATGCACGCAGCCGGACTCTCATAATATTACAAAGCCCGTGTCAAAGCTGCCTGGAACCCATCTGCATATACGTATTTCTAACGTCTCTACATTGTGTTAAGTGTAACGCTAATGAGACACAGCATAACAGATTTTAGGTCTGGGTACCTATAAATTAAATTCTGAAAACAGTATTTCAGTGTAAATTTGTAAACAAACTGGTGAGTAACATGTTAAATGCCAAGGCCGCTTTGATCCATAGAGATACACTTCTTGTAAACTTGTGCTTCCAATGCATTGTTCCCTGGGAAGGGATAGTATCCACAACTTTCAATATAACGTTGCACTTTAGAAAAAAGTATCTTTTAAAAGAAAAACAAAACAAAGAACATCTCAAAAATACCCTGAAGTTAAAAGTAAGGAAATCTAATTCTTTATAAACAGCATGGGAGCTACTTCAAAAAGTTATGCACAGTCCTCTCCAAGAAACGAAACAGGAAGGCAAGAAAAGAATTCATAATAGAAAGAGTAAATAACAGTACTATATTCCCCAAATACAGAAGGCTACTGGAATTGAAGTGTTATCCTTCAGAGAATGGAAATTCACTCCAAGTGGAACCAGAAGTGAAGGTAAAATACAAGTTGGATATTGGGAAGGTAAAAAGGAATTAAGAAGAGCAGATAGCAAAGGAAACAAACCCAAATAACAATACAGCCTATTAGTATAGCAGAAGCAGAAAACTTTCAAGTGAATAACTGGATTCTCTAGAGCTGGGATTGACTAGAGCACTCGAAGATAAGGACTTGCTAGACAATCCAAATTATTTCTTTTCATCACCCTTTGCCATGGAAAATGTTGGAAAAATGCATACCTGACTTTTCTGATAAAGAGACTCACACCTCTTCAAACTGAAAAATCAAAAAGGGGTGAGGAAACACAATAACTTGAAAGCAATAAATGCTGAGGGATGAGCTGCTGTCACACTTGCATCAACAGGTGCTTTACCATTGATTCTAGCACTGACAGTCTTTTTCTGTGGAACAGCACGGCAAACAGACCAACAGTTTCAATAGACGAAAAGGCAGTGCTGGGCACCACAGCAGACTGTTCTGTGTGCAGCAGCAGTGAAAAGCGCAAGCAAAAGCATAGAATGTAAAAAGAATGAGACAGGGACAGTAGGGAAGAAGATATTTTTAGTCAATATCCAATCTCTTCTGGAGTATCCATTCAGCTTGGGGTTCCTGCTCTACACCACTCTCAGAGGCTTACGATAAGAGTTCGACAACAATCAAAAAATATTATGGAAGAAAATTTTAAAAGCTGGAAGTTAACTTAGCAAAGAGAGGAGTAAGAGGGGATGCTGTAGAGCTGCAGCGAATACTATGAGATACAAGCAAATAGGATGCTCTTCAACTTAAGTTTTCCCACACTACTAGAGCAAAGGGCCAACCAGGGCAATAAAAAGTTACCGAGTCAAAAATAAAAGAACTGAAACATTCTACTGCATAACCCACAAAACTGTATAATTAATTGTCAAGGTTAATTAATTCACAAGGACATCTCCATGATAATAGCAAGGAATATTCTTTTGTGCTTTTGCTGCCGCTAAGGCTTTTCTTTCTTGTTTATACCCGTGTAAAGATATTAATGACATGCCAATAAACATAAATCTTCAGCAAGACTCATTTAAGGGAGCACGCTTTCCATTTTCTCTTGCCCTACTGCATGTAACTTTTGAGGTTGGATGTATGCCAGTGAAGGAAAGGGAGGTAAGATGAGGTATGGAGCATGGTGAGGACAGCTAGTAGAGATGTTTCAAGCGCATACTCAAATTGCCACATGCTGTCTGTTCTCTGCTAGATCCTACACAAGTAATGGAGGTAGCTGACGGCTCAGAAATCTGCCAGCTGTTGGCACGGGATATATTGGGTCCCAATCTAGAATTGAGACAGAAGCGTTAAACTATAAATGTGTGAACTTTGTGACTTAAATTACAAGGTAGGGCCATCCAAGGAGTCTCTTGAATAATTCATGATGCTTCAGAACTTCATCTATAAATCACGTAGAAGGAAAGTCTATCATTTCTGCTCTGCTGAGCACAGATCCACACACAACTTTGGTAATGGCTGCACCAACAAGCTCTCTAGAAAATACAGTATTACAGACATGCTCTTCACAATACTCATTCATATAGTTCTGCAAGTAATTTTAGTATACTATCATTCAATGAACACTTCTGTGAAAGACTGTTCATAACTGTAAAAAATACAGAGGTCTTGAAAAATAACAAAATTAGCCTGGTTTGGGTTTTAGTGGTTTTTTGTTTCGTTTTGTTTTTTCCCCAAAATGAATGCTTAGAAAGAATATTTTGCAATATTTTTTCATATTGGAAATGGTCAAAGTTTATTATATGATTTATGGGCTTTCTATTAATCATTTTGTCTGTCTAATACTGTAGGAAAGGAAAATACAGATTATACAAATCTCCCGCACTTACTAAGAGGCTCCAAAAGCAGCAAAATTATATTCTTCAAGTTCAACAGTAAACTTTGCCATACTTCCAACCTTCAAATGGTCAGTAATCCTAACACAAATGAAGTGCAAAGCTAATAAGAATAAATGTTATCAATAAATACACCTGTAATGTGAAACACACAACTTTCGAAATAGCTGTAACCTTGACTTACTGTGGCTGTGCCGGAGACAGTTTGTGCATTTGTGTCAGCTGCGCTCTGTTCGGAGTGTGTCTGAGCAGGAGGGTACATGTTTAACGTGTGCTCTGGAACAGTGGTTTGGCCTGTGTAGTCTGGAGCTGGATGAGGATGTGGGGCTGTGTATTCTGCAGGGATACCATTCTGAGGTGGAGCAAACTGGGCTGAGGCATAAGGCTGTGCCATTGTGTCAGGAGGTGCTGTAGCTTCCTGATTACCCTGTAAAAATCAAAGAACACACAAAAAAAAAAAATAAGAAAAAGAAGAAGAAATATGACATGAGATAAAATAAGCTGTGAACCTGCACACATAACACAGAATGTGATGATAAGATTCTGCGAAGATTGCTGGCCTGAAAAGGGCACAACGGTTGTTTCTTGCGGAGAAAAAAAGAAATCTTATCCATTTTGCTAACCCTATTAGATCTTATTATAATTAGATAAACAAATCTGCTCTTCTCTGGATAACTGTAGACTATTCTTGAACTGGGAAAGGCCAGTGAAATCTACGTGAACGAATGCCTCAACTCAGCCAATGAGGAAGGACAAAGCTCAGTTTATTTCAAAGTCTACTGAGCTCAGCTGCCAATACAGAGCTCTGATAAGGTTAGCCCGTAGTCTGTGACCCATTCTGACTTACCATTTACAGAACACAATATATGCAATCTACATTCAGAGCGGGATTTGGGGGCATACTGTTAATGTAACTGTATACTCAAAATATTTGTATGATGTAACGCTCAATGAGATAGTCAGAAATACTTTGAGGTACACTGTATTGAGCAACTGCATACAACAAATGCAAAAAAAAAAAAGTATGAATTCCAATTAAAATATTAAACATTTGAAGCTAAAAATGCATCAGTTCAAAATCTTAAGTTAACATAACAGTCTACGTTGTAGGCTGTCACAAGAAATAGATTTAAAAATTTAAAAGGCTTGACATTTGCAGACAATAGTATTACATTTTCATATTAAAATAAGCCTATATAACTAAAACCAAATGCCCTCAATTTCATTATAGATAGATCCATCTTTATGTTTGGTATAATAAAGCATAGTTTGAGTATGTTAATTTATCAGTTAGAGACTCCTGAGTAAATACTAAGATCATACCAAAAAGTAGTAATTCTAGAGTAGAAAATGTACAGAACAATCTTTCAGAATCTATATAAATATGTCCAAAATATAAATAAGATGTTAGAGATGACACAGCATTAGAGGCTATTAATACAGGGACGATCTCAAACTCAGGTGAGTTGATTTACAAGATAAAATTATCTCTCTAAATAGAAAGTAATGTAAAAATTAATAATTGAGTAAAACTGTAGTTTCTAAAATACACTGTCATTCTCCCACCAAAGTATTTACAAGTGCCTGAACAGGATTATTGTAAGGATTTTGCTTATTTGTACTCATCAGTCCTTGATTTCCTAATGGCAAAATAGGCTGGATGAATAAAATACATTTTTTTGCACTTCATACTTAAGAGCATTTCCAACCAATTTCAGCTAATTAAGACATCAGTTCTGTGACCTGAATTGGTCCTAAACTCAAGAGCTTTTAAGAACTTGAAAAATAACAGCACAGGAATAAGCTTTGGTACATGGCAGGCTTAGAAGGGAAAACTGAATTTTCCTTTGTAAAAGGTGTTGGGTCCTAAAAGATTAAAACTTCATATCAGCAATCAAACCCTCCCTAATTTTAATCCTATCTTTGCTACTAATTTAGTGTATGGCCTTGAGCAAGTAGTTTACATTGCTTCACTCAACCATCTTTAAAATGAAAACAGTGACATTTACCTACTTCACAGGGTTAAGACAGTAAGTTTCATTTGCATATATCTACAATCATTCCAAGGTCAATGCTGCACTGAAACTTGCTGTGTTTAAATTTCAGCAGAGGTTAAAAACTCCTGTAAATGTCTATACCCTCTTTTGTTAAAATGGCAAGGTCCCTTTCTTAGTTCGGTTATCTAATGTTTTCACTATTAAAAAAAGAAAAATCCAGATGAAATAAAAAGCAGCAATGACCCGATTACACCAGAGACATTTTTAAAACTTGTAGAGGAGGCAGAAGACCTTAAATTTTTTAATCAACTGTTTCAGGAAGGACTTCAGCAAGTGGCAGAAACGAACAATAGCAAATCCAACTTCTGCCTATATAAGCATTTTCACTGTGCTGGCTTTGAAACCAGTAGCTGGTTACTGCTGGTCCTTAAGCTACTCCTTCATGTCAGATGCTAAACATGGCATTAGAATCAGCAGCTGTTAAAAAAGAACAATAATGGCAACCAAGGACTAATGTCCAGGTGCATTTGATTTAAAGGTTTGTATACTACCTCGAGTCCTAAACCAGATGTTGCCGAGACCCCCGCTGTTTCTCATTAACAGTGACAGCAGTTCCCTGAGACCCTAATTAATATTCAAAGCATTCACCCTCAGAGCTAATTACAGCTAATATTTAATTAAGAGGGCTGAACTTTTATATCATTTTTACCAGCAACTCCAAATGATTCACTTTTTAGATTTATCCTAACATGGCAAACTGCGCTGGCAATTCCAGCACCTTCACATTGCTGCGACTTTTCTATTCTACCTCTTTCAGCAGACTTGTTGCTGTCTGATCACTTATTTATAACCGAAACCTCATTAATAAGTAAACAACAAAGGGTCAGGGGCTTGTCTTCATATATATATTTAAATTCTCCATATTCAGGGATTTACAGCCTTGCCATTAAACAAATGAAAAACCCCACCATGCTTAGAGTAGGAAACTGGCATGCAAGGTTATGAGTCCTGGCATTGTGTGTTCATTAAATTGTTTTTTGGGGAGGGGAACACTAAAGAAATTATACTTGCACACTCTAGGTACATGGCAGGCCATAAGCTTAAAATGAAAGTGACAATAAATCTGAGTTGTTCATCTCTTAAAATCAGTGTCTACTGTAGCCTTTCCTGGTCTTTAAAACTAGCGTGAATTTATGATTCACCGTGAATTCAACAGACACAATATTACAATGCAGCATAAAAGCATGTATGTATAAACATGTTCTTTACTACTTACACAGGTGTCAAGCCAATAGCTTATTGTTTAGAGTATGAATTTCTATCATGAACAATACAGTGTCAACTAACACACATCTGTATATACACGTCGTTGATGGAAACCCCAGACTACACAAGTCAGATACATTTGACTAGATTTTAAAGAACCAAAAATTCCTGAAATATCATCACCTAAAATGTCCCTTTATTGTGCTCTTTAAAATACACTGATCTAAAATGAATGAAGAAAAGAATAGATCTAAAGCATTAAGCTGAAAATATGAAATGGCTCTAAAAGCAACAGGAAATATTGATCCTAAATTAGGCTATGAACTCAGGTATTAGAGTAATCTCAAAACCGCGGATGACAGTACACAGACATCGCTTAATACAACCTAAGCATGAGAGGCTAAACAGAAGTTGTCCCTTAAGACTCAGTTCCAAGTATCTTTAAGATTAAATGACCCCTTAATGCTCACTTTGCGCATGGTTTTTAATAAAGTAGTTGTTGGCAACAGAAAGAAGAACAAAGGATGGCAGACAGTCAGGCTCTGCTAAATGTTCTGGCCTGAGTTTTAATGAAAACCACATTTCAACTGAAAAATATGCTTTACGTGGCAGTGTATAAAATCAAATTTATTGCTTGCTGGTTAAATGTTGAACTCTAAAGAACAAAAAAAGACAGAATTCTGATGATGTAGGTAAGTGAAGTCGCTCCTATTCCATATATATTACTAAGAAAAACTTAAAATGCTCCTACTATCTCAGATCTCAACATGCCTTTTCAGCATCTTCTGCTCTGAAAGGATTTCATTATTAAGAAATGCATGAAAAGTGTCAAAACATAATAAAGCAAGCTTGTAATGTTTGTACACAAAAGACAGAGCACAAAAAAACATTACTTAGGCAGTGTTCCTTTTTAAAAACGCATTTGCAGCATAAAAATGTGCTCAATGAAAAACTTTCTGCTTGCCTGCATTTTAAAGTCAAACTAACAGTTGACTGTTTGTTTTACTCTATTTTCTGTTTGGTGTGTTTTGTTTCTTTGGCAAGAGATATTTCACATTCAGAGAAAGCCTCTCGTACTGTAGTTAAATGAGCCAAACTGCATGATACCCTTAGGGCACAGAAACAAAGAAGAAAAATGCAACATTACTCTGTAAACCTGCTGGTTATAGGAACGGCTCAGATATATCAAGCACAGCAGAGATACATAATCACCGCCGTAGTTTGCTCTCCTTCAGACTTAAGCAACAAAATATGTATTAGAAGTCTTGCATGCAGTGGTGCAGCTGGTTATAAGAAATGCCCTGGCTTGACTAAAATCAAGAGTTTCAAGGGAAAATAAAAGTGAAAATACCTGCTGTACCATCCTGCTCCCTTTATTCTCCATAAACTTAGCAGCTGCTCTAGTCCCAGGCCATACAGCATCTGCCCAAAGCAAGCATCAATTATGGATGAGGGCGTGCGAGCAATGTAACGTGTGCCTGAGTGTGGCTGATAGGGGTGTCGAAGGAGGGGGAGCTACGGCAAGGCTCACTGACCTCCCTCTCAACATCTGACTGCTCCCAAAACCTAATCCAGATGGGACTCTTTCAGTTTGCTGGGCCTCGCCCCATCAATCACAGCAGGCCACTCCTCTGTCTCCTTCTCCTCGTTATAGAGTGCACCACTGAGCAGATGATTACACACAGAAGAAGAAAAAACACAGCTTGACTGCATTAATAGCTGTTTAAAAAACATTAGAAATGCTACTATGTACGTTGCCGGAAGCTGAACATTTTTGTTTTAACATTAAGACGGCTGTATTCAAAGTTACAAAACCCCCTAAACTGCTAGTGCTTTGCCTTTTTGATACCTACGCTGTACAGCAAATGTGTGCGTTTCTGTGTGATTAATTCTTCCTACATGTGGTGGAGTTAATACCAATAACATTTCTATTTTGAAATTGCTGAACTCTACAAGTAAACCTTCAACGCTCAAGTAGCCTGTTTTCGATTAAACGTACTTTATCCTTCCATACAAATGAAACATTGTTTCCTTTTTTTGTTTCTTTTCATGACATCCCTCTTGCTTAGCAGAGGAAATATTTCAGAAATGCTTCCAAGGTTCAGTTGTGTGAAGCACTTTAAGCAACTTAATGCTTCAGTATTAAAGGAACTTTCCTAGATGCTCTGGAGGTAGTTTTAAAGTGATTGAACTTCCAATCAACTCATATAATAAACAAAATAACCTGAGAAGATATAGACAGCATCAAAGAATATGCATTTTTGCCACTCTGTCACACACTGCCTACACACACACAAGAATTCAGAAAGAAACAGGGCAGAACATGTAACAGGGAAATTAATTCTTACCAATGTTCAAATTCTAAGGGATGGGCAGAACAGAGATAAACAGCCATCTACTCATCATTAAACTTATGGTCCAACTGAAATATATCCAATTTCTTTAAAGTGGCAGTGCAATTCTTCCAGTTTTGTCGCTGGCGCTCCCCAATTAATGATAATAAAAGCAGCCACTTCAAATTTTTCAGAAGGAATCAGACATCCAACCACACTGGACCGATAATCACAACTGACTGACTCAGTGAGCTTTCTCTGTTGTAGCTTAATTATCTGACCAGACCACTTGACTCAGATCATTTGCTTCTGCAATCACACAAAATGAATTCTCCAGCCACCTCTCTTCTTTTGGAAGGTTCAGTACAGAGCCAAATTCAGATTTCATTTAGAACACAATCTTGTTCCAAAAGAAGGGTATCCTCAAAAGTAAGAAAGATAATGCAATTTTTAAATTTTTTTTTTTTCAAAGAACATAAGGGGAAAGGGTGATGGTAAGTAAGCAAAAGATAAGATAGCAAGATAAGATAAGCAGGAAGGAAATCTTAAAGGTGCAGGAACACAAGAAGGAAATCTTAAAGGTGCAGGAACAGGCCATCCCCGTGTCCCAAAAGAGTGGCAGGCAGGGAAGAAGACTGGCCTGGATGAATAGAGACCTTTGGCTGGAAATTAGGAACTAAAGGAGAGTTTATGGCCTTTGGAAAAGGGGGCTGGCCACTCGGGAGGGCCAAGGATGGAGTGAGGATATGCAGGGAGAAAATTAGAAGGGCCAAAGCCCAGTTAGAGCTCAATCTGGCTATTGCCATAAAGGACAACAAAAAATGTTTCTATAAATACATGAACAACAAAAGGAGGATTAGGGAGAATCTTCATCCTTTACTGGATGCAGGGGGAAACAGTGACTGAGGACAAGGAAAAGGCTGAGGTACTGAATGCCACCTTTGCCTCAGTCTTTAACAGCAGGACTAGCTGCTTGCTAGGTAGCTAACCCCTTAAGCTGGAAGACGGGGATGGGGAGCAGGAGGTGACCTCCATAATACATGGGGAAACGGTCAATGACCTGTTGCACCACCTACACATACACATCTGTGGGGCCAGATGGGTTATATCCAAGGGTGCTGAAGGAGTTGGCAGATGTGTTTACCAAGCCACTCCCTATGATTTTCCAGAAGTCCTGGCTAACTGTGGAGGTCCCAATGGACTGGAGAGTAGCTAACGTGATGCTCATTTACAAGAAGGGCAGGAAGGAAGATCCGGGGAACTATAGACCTGTCAGTCTGACCTCGATGCCAGGGAAGGTTATGGAACAGATCATCTTAAGTACCATAACACAACATCTACAGGGCAACCAGGCCATTAGGTTCCGTCAGCACGGGTTCATAAACAGCAGGTCCTGCTTAATGAACTTCATCTCCTTTTATGACAAAGTGACCTCCTTGGTGGATGAGAGAAAGGCTGTGGATGTTGTTTATCTGGACTTCAGTAAAGCCTTTGATACTCTTCCCCACAGCATTCTCATCAAAAAACTGGTCGCCCTAGGCCTGGACAGGTGTACACTCTGCTGGATTGCACTCTGGCTGGATGGCTGGGCCCAGAGTATGATAGTGAACGGAGTTAAATCCAGTTGGTGGCTGGTCACAAGTGGTGTTCCCCAGGGCTCAGTGCTGGGGCTCCTGCTGTTTAACATCTTTACCAATGATCTTGATGAGGAGATTGAGAGCACCCGCAGTAAGTCTGCAGACGACACTAAGTTAGGTGGTCGTGTTGATCTGCTTGAGAGTAGGGAGGCCCTTCAGAGAGACTTGGACAGGCTGAACCAATGGCCTGTGGTAAATGACAGGAGCTTTAACAAGGCCAAGTGCTGAGTCCTGCAGCTGAGCTGCAACAACCCCGTACAAAGCTACAGACTTGGGGAGGAGTGACTGGAAAGCTGCTCGGCAGAAAGGGACCTGGGGGTGTTGATTGACAGCTGTCTGAACATGAGCCAGCAGTGTGCCCAGATGGCCAAGAAGGCCAATGCCATCCTGGCTTGTATCAGGAATAGTGTATTCAGCAGGATCAGAGAAGTGATCGTCCCACAGTAGTCAGTGCTAGTGAGGCCACATCTTGAGTGCTGTGTTCAGTTTTGGTCACCCCAGTACAAGAAAGACATTGAGGCTCTGGAGAGGGTGCAGAAAAGGGCAAAAAAGCTGGTGAAGGGCCTCGTGGATAAGTCTTATGAGGAGCGGCTGGGAACTGGGGTTGTTTAGCCTGAAGAAGAGGTGACTGAGGGGTAACCTTATAGCTCTCTACAGCTACCTAAAAGGAGGTTGTAGGGAGGTGGGCATTGGTCTCTTCTTACAAGCCGCATCTGACAGGAAAAGAGGAAACGGCGCTAAGTTACACCAGGGGAGGTTTAAGTTAGACATTAGGAAGAACTTCCACACCAAAAGGGTTGTCAAGGACTAGAACAGGCTGCCCAGGGAGGTGATTGAATCACCATCCCTGGATGTATTTAAAAGCCATCTAGATAGAGTGGTCAAGGATATAGTGAGCCTGGTAGGGATAGATAATGGTTGGACTTGATGATCTTATAGGTCCCTTCCAGCCATAGCAATTCTGTGATTATGTGACTTTCTTTACTACCTTAGCAATAAAGTACTCTCTCTTTACTCCCATTACAGAGAAACATTTACTTTCGGTCCTCTTCACATACAGTATACTGTATTCCAGTAAAAGTCTGTGCTCTTGCTACTGCTACATATATATTTGAAAATGAAATGTTCATTTTGTGTCACTGCCTGAAGTATGGAACAGACTAATGAAACATCACAACACCCTGTGAAGCAGGAAGGTTATATACATTTACTTATGTTTAACTGAAGGCCGAGAAGAACTTACCAAAACTACATCCTAGACTGAATTCCTGCCTGCATTCAAGACCGCATAGTACTATGGATGTATAAATACTTACAAATAAAGCATTCCATCTAACACCCTCACTCTTTCCAGTTGTCACAGCTGAAACTTTGTACTACTTTTATGACGCTGTGATTTATTGCACTAGCTTTCCTTGTCCAGCGTTATAATTCTTTCTCCTGCTATTTCCAATGGCCCAAATGGACATGAGTCTGTCACACTGATTTGTTTTGCTTCCATGTTAGCACCTAAATCTTTTTAACTTAAGTTTCCTGCCTGTCCCTCACTTGGAGATCTCCAATTCTGACTCTTAGGTATTTTATACAGCTCTTTTCAGCTGCAGCTCAACATTTTACTCCATCAACCAATATTTTCCTTTTTCAACACATGGGAAGATTTTTACATCACATTTTGAAAACATGAGTCTCCAGAATTGCCTAAAGACCCATATAGCAAGACAATCTGGAGCATTCAGCAGGTGTACCTACAATTCATTTTCACAATGAGAATTGACTCTTTAAACATTTTAAAAGAAAGGAGCTTGTCCTTTCCCATAAGTCAATATAGGAAAGTACACTGAATCTTATTTTACGTCTTTACCAGAGCATACTGAAGAAAATGATGCAGCATCCTCTTACTCAGAAGAGAGAGAGAAATAAAAAAGGAAGAAAGAAAAGAGTGAAGGACTGGACTGTTGACAAACAAAATGCATAAAAAGCTGCCTGCGGAGGTGGCCTTTAAAGGGAGTAGCAGTCAATACATAGAAGTATGTCAGCTAGGAGTGCAATACCTTGGGCATCATGACCAGGTCCAAAACAAGTGAACATCTTCATAAAAGACTTGTATGAAGTATCAGAATGCAAGTTCACACATGACAGCAAACAGGGGGAACAGTTATAGGGGTCTTGAGAAGTTAGAGGAACGTGCTGACAAGAACCTGATAAAAGTCCTGCTCTTGAGACACCACCATGCATCGGTACAGGCTGTGGACTGACTGGTGAGGCAACTCAGGTACAAATGCAAGTACGGTACAAATCAGCAGCCTGCCTTTGAGACAATAAGGCAAGCTGGATAGTGGGCTGCATTAGCAAAAGGAGAGTCAGCGAGTTGAGGACAGATCATGCCTCCCTGCACAGCACTTGTGAGACAGCATCTGGAACACTGTCCAGTCTGGAGTGCCCCAGGACAGGAGATCTATTTGCAAACTGGAGAGTTCAGGGGTGGGTTGCTACGACAGTTGGAGGGCTGGAGCACATGACACAGGAGGAGAGGCTGAGAGAGATGTTTTAGCAGAGCCTGCAGAAGAGAGCCCTAACAGACAACTTAATTGCATCTTCTCCAAATTAATGGATGGTTACAGAGACAGAACCAGATCTTTGTGAAAGAACAAGAAGCAACAGTCAAAAGTTGCAGAAGCTAAATTGTGGTCGGCTATAAAGAACGAAATGATGAGTATGAGGGAAATTAAGCACAGGAACACACTGCTCAAAGAGACTGGGGCATCCTGGAGAATTTGAAAACACAACAGGACAAGCTCCTGAGCAACCTGATCTGTGTAGTTACCCCTGATTTAAGAGGGATGTTGGTTAGGATTAGGTGGCCTCAGAAGTTCCCTTCCAATCTGAAGTATTCTATGATTCCATGTGGTTTCAGCAGTAGCAGAATAGCTTCAAAATGGGTTTTATTCTTTTACCCTATTTCATGACACTCCTCATACAGGATTTACTGACAAGGAAGGACTGGCTACAACTTCAACTCTGCTTTCTCTCCTCAAGAAACTATATCCCAATTCCTTGAGATGGATTTGGGATGCTTTCTTACAAAAAAATGTATTTACATTTGTTCCATCCATAGCCAGAGCAGTATGGAAGTGGCAACCACTACAGTGTATGTCAGAAAAGAATAGTTTCACAAATAATGCAAATTAACATTGTGAACTATGACACGTCTTAATTTTCTGCAACATGTCACCATTTTCATATGTACAGAAACATTGCCTTGACAACTACATATCCATAAAAGGAGTATTTTTCTCTGCCTTCTGCATCACATATAAAACAATAGCTACCAAAAGCATGTAAGCTTTCTAATTTAATCTGCAATTTTTCTACTGAAATGAAATTTTATTCTATTTCATGTATTAATTTATTGAAAATCACTGCCACCTCCTAAAGCTGAATTGTAGTGAGGCTAATATAGCCATCTTCTTATTTTTCACCATGTTAAAAAGTGGCTGAAAGAGCCAGTTTGTGTTTTGGATTTTTTTTACTGCAATACTGATTGAAGATATGGGATGTTTAAAGCTTGATGACTTCCCAAACCAGTTCACAAGCAATTGTGATGAGAAGGGAGAGATTAATGCACTGAAGAAACAATCAATGGGAGTTGGAGAAAGAGGGAAAAAACAGCAGGCACATATTATGCTACACTGACATAAAAGATTCTGTGCTGAGAACCGTTTCTTAATAATCTTATCTTCACTTTGCAACAATGAAGTCAACATAGACCAAGTGGTAAAAGACAGCCCTTTACAGGAAATGGTGAAAACATCAAACTGTTCTCAGAGCTAACGCAAATCTCAGAGCTACCACTACTGATGTGCCTGAGACGAAACAAAGACACACTGCAGCCATGTAGCCTGCACATCTGCCATTCCTTGTTTAATAACTACGGACAAAAATATTAACCATAGGTCAAAGACCGGGAAGCAGCAGAGATGTGTTGGCAAGACTATTGTACCAGGATGCATTAGCTCTTCTCAGAAGCCAGATACACTAACCCAGGTGACAAACCGTGCTTATGCAGCAAGACTCTGTCTGGTCTTGACACAACCCTGCGTCGTGCTTTGTAAGCCTTTCTTCTAGACTCCACTGAGACTATTCCTACCTTGTAGCTTACATGCAAGCGTATTTCCAAAATTTGACTCCGAAAACTTCTCTGCCACTTTACTGGTCAGGGATTGAACACTGCAAAAGATTAGAGTCTGGAGAGGGGAACTGAACAGAAATCAAATACAGTTGCAGGTGTATGGATTTTGACAGCTAGATAATTTCTAGAAGGCTAAGAAATTCTAGTAACAGCTAAAATAATTCATTTCAGGTTTGGCATAAGTAAAATTCAACATCTCAATTGCAACTTTCTCCAAAAGAACTAACTGAATTTCTCAAGAGATTAGGATTGGATACAGCTGTTTTGTTAAAACGTGTCTAAATAGGGGAATTTAATCTAGCTGAGGTTAATAGTTACACAAAGTTATTCCCAATTTACAGATGCTGCCTCATCCAGAGCACATTAAATGAACTTTTAAAGTTGTTTTTCTAATGAACATGCCACAAAATACAGCAATTTATTTACCAGCTCCGTTAGCCATAGAAAGCTGTGCACCTAGAGTCACACGCAGAGACGACATGTTTGAAGGCCATTTGTGCTGGGGAAACCGTATCATGGTTTCATGTGTACCTAACTAGTTACTTTTCATGTACAAATAAATGATTTCAGAAGAAATACTAGGCAGGAATGAGTGATGCATATCACAGGTATTACACACATAGGACCAAGAAACCAGAGCTGTAAGCAGGCGCAGTGTTTTCACCGCTCAGCCGAGCAGACTTCTGCCTGCTCCCCAAAAGCGCCTCTGAAGTTACTGCAGGAAAATGCAGCTTGTCCTGGGTATTTGGATTTGCAGCAGAACAAGGCTACAGGGACAGAGCGAGCAAAGTTACACCAGACCGAAGGGCAGCAGCAGTTATTCAAGTACAAACTGACATCTCATCTCTTTGAACGGAACACTCTGAACAACCTCTTTTAACCAGGGACACAATCTTTCACTGATGAGCTGTGATTTAGCCTCAGAAAAGGGGGCATTTCTCTTCATAGTCCCTCTTGCTGAATCATTTTCTAAAGCAGTACCACAATAACCACAGTTCATCCATTACATGTGAAACAGATCCAAGTTTCAGTATCTCAGATGGGAGGATCATTACTTGACTCTGCTCAGGTAAAACAAGGAGCAGAGTCAGCTAGTAAGGGAAATGAGAATGTTATGCCATAAGTTGTTTGAAGATCATACCTCCGTAGCTATTTATTTGTAAACATCAAAGTATAAAAGGCTGATTTATAAGCCAGTTCACCTGAAGTAGCCAGATTAAGCAACACTGATTTCTGTAAAGCTGTCCAAATGTACTAATGGGAGTTTTGTTTTGTTTTACTTTGTTTAAACCAGGTAAATGTAAAAGTTTTATTTATGTGGTAAGCTGCCTAAAGACAATGACATGATTGAGTTTGGAGGAAGACCAGGAAAATAAGCATTAGAAGTAGAAAATTTGGCTTCAGGAAAAGAGAATTCAGGTTATCCAGGAAATTGTTAAGAATCTCCGAGGTTGACACATGAGAGAAAACTAGAAAACTAGCCTGGTTGTTGAGCCACTGATTAAAGAGAACTTCAGTGCATTTTACCTGTAACTTTTCAGCAGGCAATTTTTTTTTTAATTTTATATATCTGATCTCAATATTTTGAACAAATTTGGAAGAATGTTTATGCATTCGATACATCCACAAATCATAGTTATCAGTTCCAAGAGTCAAAAAATTATGACCTTCATGCCCATAAACTTTTGGTTAAAATTATTTCAGAGCTAAATATAGTTTAATAAATAAAACCATTCTGCTGATGATCCTCTTCAAATTTTCAGAAAAAAAAAAGAATCTAGAAATTAACTACTTTACCACTGCTTTCAGACAATGTCTATTTCCCATCCCTGTTTCATTTTAAAATCACCATCATTTTGTTATTTTTGATGGAACATAGATGACCTGAGCTACAATGACCATCTAACACAGCAATTCCATCCTGTTTAACACCAGCTAAAGCACCATTCATTTTTTGGCACTGAAATGAAATGATGGAACATGATCTCCAATGTTATTTACTTCTAAGATTAAAATTACTATCAAAATATCATTGGAACAGACAGACTGGCTTCCTGCCTCAGCTACACTTTGCTGTGCTTGCTTATCATTGAGATCATTTGTGTACTTCACTTAATGTTATAACAGCATCTTAACACAAACATCAACAAGTAACTGTTTACTCCAACAATGTTTGTCATTAGCAAACTAAGCCACAACACTGAAGTTAACCTCTCCTCCACCAAAGAGATAAAAATGGTGATAAGGTTTGCCTAGGCAATGCAAAATATATTTATAAACATTGCTGAATGTGCCAAATGGCTGAATATACAAAAAAAAAAAAAAAAAAAAAAGGACAGAATCTGTAGTATAGAAGAAAATTAATCAAATCCTTTAATGGTTCTTACCGCATTGGAAAGACTTTCACTGACTATACTGATGGCTAAGTTCTGTGTTAAATCTCTAAAAAGGTTCTGTTACTATGGAAGGAATGGCCAATCTATCCTTCTGTTTTAATTTTCTCATCTGTAGGATAGGGACTAAAACCGCTCTCAGATCTGAAGAACTATATTGTTTCTCTCTGCACATCATCTTTGGAGATTTATTTTCTTTACTAGTCCTTCTTCACAAGACTGAACATACACACACGGTAGTAAACCTTGCTCTAAAGCTGGCCTCTGCCATATACCAGATGTGCTTAACCCTACCAAGCTTCAAAACCATTGCTTTGAACAATACATTATTTTAAAATAATATAGATTGTGAGACTGAGTATAAATTATTTTTCTCAATCTACACATTTATTTTCTGCCTCTGTAAGGAAGGGAGGGGCTGGTGGAAGGACAGGTATTTCCAAAACAGCACTGAGAAAAACTTTAGCTTATTTACCAGAAGCATACGGCTAATCTACAGCAACCACATCCAACAGCATTTGTGTTTATATGGTGCAGCAGCACGTATAACAGGCACAGCAGCCAAACTCTGGAGTGAGAGAAAATAGGCATCTACATAGCCGATTTTGGGAGAGAAGAGTTATAGCCCGAAAACTGCTTTTAATCCACGTGAAGTGAACTGGCTGTCTTTTCTACTAGAACGCTAGATTAAATACAATACTGAAAAACATTGAAAGTGTTCAGTATTTGCTGAGTGTACACCTAGCAAGATGGAGAATACAGCAAAGGTGTTAGCATTCTAGCTGCAGAAGAAATTCAGATTAGATAGTCCTAAACAGAAATTGATAGCTAGTCGGTATTCAATCAGAAAAGTAGTTCTTCTTTTAAATATTACAATCATATGGTATAATACATCACCGGTGTCAAGTTAAATTTAACCATATCAGCATACTTAAATAAAAAAATCTGAATACCTACTCATATACGCATGCCAAGAGGGATTATATGGGACTTTACGAATCCTTTTCCTTCTACTTAATATTCTGATATCTGTATAGAACAATATTGACATGTACTATACCCTCCAACTGATCTACTCCATTGTCTTCTTAATGCATACCCAGTATGCCTGAACTCATAGCTACAGTATAATGTGTATTATCAATTACTTACATTCTTCTGAAGTCTGCCTATGTAAAAGGAAAAGTATTTTCCTTGAAGCAGCAATAGGTATAATGAGTGTTGCTAATTTTCTTGAGAGTAAAGCAGCATCACCTGCTTTCTACTAGTTAAGAGCACATTTAAAAAGGAACAATTATTTATGAGCTTACTAATGCCTATTGACTCAGTAGAATCGGGTATATGAAGGACTGTGCTTCAGAAAAGGTGTTTGAGCAATCCAACGCAGAAACTTGATAGGCTGAAATGTGCTTCTGCTACATATATGTAGCGGCTTATCTGAGCAACAATGAAAAATGATCACTATATAATCCATCAGAAATAAACCAGTTTTCAGCTGCCAGAGACTAAATACAACAATAAAAATGAAACATGAACTTTATTCTGTGAGAGTAACTGGAACTCAAGTGGCACCTATGTCAAGCATGCACTTTGGCAGACTCGAGCCACCTCAGAACACAGGAAGACTGTATGAATAGAATTTAGGCTCTAAAACAGGGACCTGAAAGTCTACCTCTACAAATATAGAGTTTATTTTGCCAAGTCTTTTAGTGAACTCTCCAATCTTCTCATTCAGTTCCTGATTTTATTTTCCCTGTCTTTCAAACCTCCCTTTTCCTCCCTCAGTCTTCTTCATATCCTCCTTCTTTATTACTTCCTCTGCATCCTCTTTCTACAACTACCTGCAAAAATTTGATTCTCTCATTTAATATTCATTGCAACAATCAAGAGCACAATAGATGCAAAATGCTACCTGATTGACATGGTAACACAGTAACTACGCGTAAGTATGAACATGAAAAGCAATAGATGGTCTTCATATACACAACAATTTTAATGCAAAATGTCTTACATGTGAACTATTCTGAGCAGAAATATTAGGCTCCAGCACTAGTACAATTTAGAGAATCTTTTTGCCTGCTCCCATTTATTCTAGACACCATTGTAGCCACTTAATCCAGGATTTGGAAGATGAAAAGATATTTTGCAACTTGACACAACTATGGCACTTCCCATTTGTTGGTCTTGATGAAGTAGGAAGATCATTAACCACCTTGTATAAATAACCACAAAGGGTTCATTGCTCATCAACTGGCTTCATGTAGCAACAAAAATGTTCAATGTTTAAAATGCATTCCTAAATTATGCAAAGCTTAATTTTTCTACTGCTTACTATTGATCTCTATTGCACAATGTAGAAAAGTGAGAGTGGGGATAAAGATACACTGAACTTAATTCCTGATTTCTGTATGTCTTGGGCTTTAACAATTTAATACATTTTGCTTCCATTTCTTACATACATAAGCCTGCCTAAATAATAGCAGGAGAAAAGGCAACCAAAAAAAAAAAGAAAGAAGTCAGCTAATTAAAATTAACAAAAGGTGAAAAACTAGATTAAAAACATCTAATAAAGAGGTCTGCAGTGACTAATCAGATAAGAAAGGCAATGCACACTAAATTCAATATTACTGTCGCACACACGTATATACATCTTCATGGTATCAAACTAAGAAAGAAATTCAATGGGGAGTTCTGAAACATAGTAAATTGACCTGAAAATGTTGTTTGCTAATAAGAATTACATTTTTCAAATTATTTTAACATCCTTTTAGTAACCCAGATTGAACACCAGTTAAATAACCTGAACTTGAGACCTCTCACACACTTCAGAAGCAAACAAATTACGATATAAAATATTTGCAATTAAAGAATATGACATTACTTCAAACGATATAAGCAGTACACATTGTAAAGGTCTCTATTGCTCTGTGTAGAAAAGTAAGAGTGAGGATGAAGATACACTGAACTTAATTCCTGATTTCTCTATGTCTTGGGCTTTAACAATTTAATACATGTTGCTTCCATTTCTTACATACATAAACCTGAAATTTAAAAGCACAGTTTGCTATTAGAATTTGTTGGCTAACATCTTACATTCTGCAAATCTGAAAGAGCAATAGCATTGCACCATTTCACTTAAAATAATTAAAAATAAATAAATCAGCAAGCTACTACAAACCCTGCACTGACCCACATATCTCAGCTAAATGGGTCATTTCCATTACCTTAGGTGAAAAAAGGTTTTTTAATAGAATTACACACAGCAAAAAGGCAAGTAGTTTAAAACTTAGAGCAGGGCATTGAACAGTTTCCGCAGAATCTCAGGGAAAGTAAAGCTTTCCCTTAAGAAATGCAACTTTCCGATGCAAACAACATTAATACTGTAACTTGAAGGTCCTCAAATTCTCATATTTATCTGCAAGTTCTTGAAATAATCTTTGTCCTTTTTTTCAGAGAACTCTCTCCGTCAAGTTTTATTTAGAAATCACTTGTGGTTCATCTACAAATAATACTGAGTATTGAAATAAAAATTACTTCAGAATTACAAAAGAACAATGAATACAGCCCTCACAAACCCCTCTGCGATTGCTTTTGCCAAGTATGTACCATTAAAAAGCCAGCTGCATATTACCTGGAATCTAGGAAAAAAAATCCCACAGGATTCAGATGAAAACCAGCTTTTACACGTGCATTCCGGAGCACAGTAAAAATATCTGCCATAACCATAAAAATAATCTGAAGTGAGTTAAAATATTCAAAGTACGTATGTTGTGTTTTTGTACTTCCAGCCTACTCAATCCAGTTAGCAAGTTTAACGGTCATCAAAATAGATTTCTGAAAACCAGTGCTAGAAGAGATACCAATATTCATAAATCATTATCTTTAACCTCTTTTTTTTCCATGTACGAAACTTCTACTTCCCAGGAATCCTTATTGTTGCAGGATAATCTCTTACAAACAGAACTACCTCTCTACAGAAATTGCAACGTTTTCTCAGTGACCACAGAAGCAAAAGAGGAGGTTTAGATGTTTTCAAGAAATTCTCTAGATAAATAGAGGCACCTAGACCTTGGTCTCCAACAAAGAAGGTGTTTGTCCTGAACAGCATTTCTCTAGGATGAGAAGTTCAGCAGAATCCAAACTTTTTATATTCAAATATAATCCAAACTTGTTGCACATTGCTGTAAAATGCACAAAGCATTAAAAGTATTTGGAAGTAATAGGGCAATCTGCACAGACTCTTTGCAGAAGGTTGCATTTCATTTTTGAAGAGATGATTGTGTTCCGTGGAGATACTCTGCTAAACATTTTGTTTCATGTATCAGTGCTTTTGCTTTGCAGAAGTTCCTACAGCTTTTTAACTCTAAACTACTGAATCGATCATGACCAGTAAAGTAGAGGCATAGTTACAGTGCAGTAAGTCTAACCTAGTTACTAAAATATTATGTTAGATTGAATTTTGGGATACCTGCCGTTTTTACGAACATACTGCACTTTGTAGTGAGAAGATCAGCAAGGAAATGACAATGCCCAACATGCCACCATCTGCAAGCTCAGGCGAAATTTGGGAGCCCCTTACATGCATCTGCACTACCAGCTACTTTGGAGTTCTGGACCCCCAAAATGATTCAGTATATGGAACCCAAGTCCCCACTGAATCAGGTGAAATCAGGGCACATAATATATTTTTGCTGTCTCAACCAAAGGACTGCGAGCCTCCAGCTAGATAGCTTCTTAAAGCACCACGCTCATTTCTGCAATGATCTGTCTGGGTACTCCTTCCATTTAACAGCAAGCTTCTGGAAAAACAAGTAAGGTAAAAAACAATGAATCAGGAATTTCCCTTCACTAGCAATCAGGAAAATAGGCAATAACTTCTCGTTTTGTAAGAACCATTCATTTTGCTGATTTATTTTCACATGTGAGCTGAGACAACTTTGCAAAAAGTCTACACTGGTGAATCCAGAAAAACAAATACTCTTGCCTAGCTTAAAAACACACATTGATTCATGGGAGGAGGAAGGCTGCACAAGAATAAATACTTGACCTGAGAGATTAGCGCTAACTGGAAAATGGAAATCTGCCTAAAATCTCAACAAAGGGCATTGGCAGCCCTTTAGGTTACACAGGTGCGCACATAGGCTTGTTATTTTATATAGCTATAAAACATTTTTTCTCTTCTGTTTAGGTTCAGTAATACTTTGATCTCATACCAAAAAGGCTGTCAGAGCATTCCATTTACTAAAGAGACCGGAGAGAAATGGTAAGTGGCAGCTAAACCACTTCTACTCCTGAAGTGATAGAGAAGCAATAGGTAGGACAGCCTAGAGAGCATAGACAATGTTTTAAAGATTTGTAGATCTGTACTACATTGGATTATCCAATTTAAATGGCAATAAATTAGTTTTAAATTCACATCTATCAGCTGTGAAAAATAAAAAAAAGTATCCGGCTATGGAAGCTAAGAGTGTTTAACTACGCTCCTCATGCTATGGTCTCTAGCCCTACCTTCTGCTCAAAGCCGGGTTAGTTATGCAATCAGACCCCGCGGCTCAGGGCTGGATACAGACATTTTTTGAAGTCTGCCAAGGACAAAGACTGCACAAACTCTCCAGGCAACCTGTTCCAATGCTAAACTGTCCTCATGGGGAAAGTTTTTCCTCATATCTAGTTGTAATTTATGTGTGTTGCCTCTTATCCTCCCACGGTGCACCTCTGTGAAGAGACTACCTCCATCTCCTTGATAACCCCCTCGCAGGCATTGAAAGGCTGCTATTAGGTTATACTGGAGCCTTCTCTTCTCCAGTCTGAACAAGCACAGTTCCCTCGTCCTCGTACCACACAGCATGTGAGCCAGCACATTAATATCTTGGGGGTCCCCTGCTGAACCTACTTTAAGCTGATCAACATCTTGGAGGGCCTAAATTAGGCCAGATATCTTAAATGCAATTTAACAAGTACCAGGTAAAGGGAAATAATCACTTCCATCAATTTATTGGCTACACTTCTCTTTACACAGCCCAGAATGCTGTCAGCTTCCTCTGTTGCCAGATCAAATATACTATACTAATATGGCTACACTAATCCAGTAGAAGTTCACCGTTGGAAATGCTTATATTGCATGCCGACCCAGTCATCCAGATGTTAGCAGGTCAGAACTGCTTACAGAAAAGCCAGTTTTGAGGAGAAAAGTGGTGATATCTCGATATCCTTCTGTGCAAGCAGTCTGACAGCATAAGAAGCTTGGATGGTCCCACTACAAACGTCTTGGTTCCAAACAAGAAACAGCTCTGCCATTACAGAATTGGAGTCAGTTTCAGTAACAAGGAATACCAGTAATAAGGAAAGTATCTATTTTTTGAGAAAGCCCTGGCCATATTTTGTGCCTCTAAGAATCCAAGAAAGCTCTATAACCTTTCCTTAGAGCAGCCGTTACCTGGTGTGATCATTTTAACACAATAACTGAGATAAACAGGAGAGTGAAAGGGTAGGACAGATGGTGGGTGGGGGAATGAATATTTTCAAGACGAACGTAGATAAAGATATTACAAGCGCTAGCATTTACACAGGGAGTCACATCACCTACCATAAACCAGTTATTTAATAGGTTGCTTAAGAGCTAAGAGAGCTCTTCACCCAACCACTACCCCATTTAACACATTAGCTTGTACTAATGGTGAGCTCTCATCCAGAAATACACAGCACCTCTGCCTGTGGGTATTACCGCGTGATGCAAATGAAGTTGTAAAGAGAAATCAACTCATCAATCACAATCACAAGGGGACACTGAGCAATGCAAAAGGATTAGCATTTCAGCCCTGCTCGGGTCTTTCCTATCACCACTCTACCCTAATTAAATACCAACTCAAGTGCTTTATTACCATTAGAAATCTCGGCGTTGAAGGCTAGCATTCTGCAATCTGAGTGCTGAAGCTAATTAGAAATCAGAAAAAGAAAAATGTTCATTAAAAATTGTGGGATTCCCCTAACAGAAATGATCTACACCTTGGAATAAAGATGTGCCTTTCTGTGGATTTCGAATCCCATGTTAAATAGCTTTCATTAAGCTGAAATCTTTTACTTTGAACCACACGCCTGCCATTGTCTTTTGTAAGTAAAGCTACATTTAGCTGTATCTACCAAACCATTGTTAGAATTTAAAAGATTCTTGGCTTATGGTTAGCCGATAAGAGCCTTAATTCCTCTTCTTCTAACATTTGATACGCTAATTTAAATTTTTCCAGACTTGGCACACTCAAGGGCTTTTTGCCTTACTTCCCCGGATATACATAAGCTAGTCATTACTATTTATGAAGGCGATGAAAGGAAACATTAAACAGTCAAAGAAATATAAATCTTAGATTCTAACACAAAGAATGCAACAGCAGGATTAAAAACAAAACAAAATGAAAAAACCTGAAGCAAATACAAAGACATTTGCAATTTAAAGCAATACAATATAGCTGAAAAGCAGTTTTCTCTTCCACTTGACTACCAAGTGACCTGACTCAGTATTTTATGGCTTTCCCAGGAACAAGCTTATAGCAGTAACATCTAAAACTTAGCCGTGAAACTGCACTGTCATGAGCAAAAGTGAGGAGCAGACATAGATTCACGTGATAAAGCTAATATTTTCCTAATTTTTAGCTATGTTAAAATGGAAATATAAATCTGTTTTCTGGTCAACACACATATTAGATAAATTTACCTTTATACAGAAGACCTGAATAAGGCCTACACGTTGCTGACATCCCACTTAGCTAAGTAGGCTGACGCTTTCTTGTTCAATTTTGTGTATCAGACTCATCTTTAATGAGTTAGGTGACTACCCAACACAACTAATACCTGAAATATTAACAATAAAAACACCTATAGTTTTTTAAATATAGCATATATTATTTAAATAATGTCCAAAAAGATCAACTTAAATTTAGCCTGAATTTATTTTCTTAAGTATCAGTTAAATGCTTAACACTACTGAAAATACTATTATTTTTAATTCCAAGGGAAACAGATGGCTTTAAATAGTTACTTATTTCAACATATGGAAACCAATCACTGAACTATGAAGAATCAAACAGCAAGCTCAAAGTAATTTTTAATTCATTTTGACTAATAAGAACAAATTACAAGAAGAATACAGCACATAAATGAATCCAGCTTCTAATATGACTGCTTTAGTTTAAATTGTAGTAGAACAAGGAAGGTTTCAAAACTATTTGAGCTATGATATTAGCTCTTCTTTATAGCACTGATTGAGTGTTTGATTTATTCCATGTACAATTTTTATAGAAAATAACAATTTGTGATGCATGTACACCTTACACAGAGAATATAAATTTCCCTGTAAAGAGTTCTCTCATCATGAACATACATACAGGAGCTCCTGGAGCTTCCTCTGCAACAAAACTGCTCTCCAAACAGGACACAAAACACATTCACAAATGGATCGACAGACACAAATTTTTGTCGGATGAAAGCAAAAAGAATACACTGTGCAAGTAGCAGGGGAGGCGTGAAAGATCCTGACTGGTCATTTCTGGGATGGTTTCTATGGCCAATATAGCAGAGCCTCCTTTTCTGATCTGGCAAAGGAAATGAGAACTTTATTAAACTGCAAATTAAAGAAAAACCAACACATCAGTTTTACTACTACAGTGAAAAGAATCATCTCCAACAACGGAACTGTAGCTGATGCTCTGGAAAAGTATTAAGAGGCAACTATTCTTACCTACCCTGGTCTCATCATTGCACTTTCCTTCAGACAAGGATGTAGAGGTTCCCCAGCTAAGTCTGTGTCAGTTTATTATTGACTTAAATATAATCAGTAGCTTAAGTGAATTAAACTAGTTTATTTTCCACCACAAGCAGCCTGCAACTTTCTAAAGCTGCAGCAATCGTTTGCCATTTTTGCTTCACTTCTTCCTATAAGCTTATATAACAATATTCTTTAAAGGTGCCCCTGCATTATCCTCAGCTGGTGGGCAGAACCGTACTTTCTTTAGAATATTTTTTAGGTCTACATTTGTTAAAAGGAAAAAAAGGCTGCTTAGGCGTTTCATGATTTCTGTGCAGAACATTGACTATGTGGGAGTGCCTCATTTGCATAGTGGCATGTGGGTAGGATTTGGACAAGCACACTGAAGGATATGACAATCAAGAACAGATCTGGGGGAAATCTCTTTTAAATGTAAAAAGACCTCACCCAGGTTTCACTAACTTCAGTAAACATCATTTCTAAGGGAGAAATGAATGCATAAACTACTCATGAGGTAAAAATTGGCTTCAAGCCCTGCAATTTCTGTTGCGTACCAAACTACGCCCAGGAATAATTTCTTACTCTGTCCTAGGTACAGCACAGCAAAAATCAATGAGAAATGGAATTTTGATCAATGTTAAAAATTTGCATGTGATTTTTCCAGCTAATGACATGCAGAACAAGTTATAGCTGATTTCTGCCACTGACATTCTGTCAATTTAATAATAGATCTCTCTTTTGATGTAACCTGACTGCCATTAGCATTCCAAATATAGTGAACTGTTTTGTTAATATCGCTACAGAAGAGAAAACTGAAGTAAAAATGTGTAACAGAAGGTAACCTAGGCTAGTTTCTGGTGCACAGTACTTGTCTTTAACCCACTGCTCACTGGAAACATGTAAAACCAGTTCCTTACCAGACTGGGAGAGAGTAAATTCCTGTTTGGAACCAATCTGAAATTACTAGCCTACAACAACAGATATTTTGAAGCACTCAATGAACCTGCCCTCTTCCTTGAAAACTGAGCTGACCAAAATGACTCATGCACTTGGCTAGAAGACATTGTTGCCACTTAAAAAAAACAGTAAAAGGTCAAGGAAGCTCCTCAGCCTATCTGCAGGATGCAATCTTCCACCAACTACACTGGCTTTAGGGAAAGTCTTCCAGTTTTCATAAGCTCAGTATCTAGTCCAATCTACTTTTAGGAGGAGCTTTCTTCTGCTGGATAGCAACACATAAGGGCAGGACTCTCAGATTATGTCAAGACCCAATCTGTTAAGTAATTTTTGCAGCACCTATAAATCCAATGGTAGCCAACAAAGCAGTGACAGCTCTCATCTGGACACCTTCACTCCACATGATCTAGGTATTCTATGAGATGTTACTATGGTACACACAAACAACTTGGGCTTAGGCTTCCTCAGGAAGCAAACACTGTGAAGGCTCCCTGATTAGTATCCTCAGGTCTTTCTATCCTAAGTTTAGCAAACTGCACCACACAATCTAAAAAAGCTACTACTATTTACACCCTATCAATTTTGTTAATTAACAATAGGGTTGGTGTATTTCTTCTATTTTGTCTGTGTTAGCCTAACTTGGACAGTACAGCCTTGCAAAACTCTAAAAGGAGAGTATGAATAAGGGGATTTATTCCTCTCTCTTTTCTTCCACACACGAAACAGATAAATGGATTTCCTCTGGAAAAGGATTAATTCCACTTGTACAACTGTATTGACCACTCCTTGACGACAGTTCAAACTCGGACAATAATCCTTCAAGGATCCCAGCTTATGGCTGTTGAAAGAAAGCATTGTACTAATGTAACAAAAAGAATCTCACCTTGTATATAAGAGATGCCTCACAGGAAGGATACCTTCCATGGGAAGAAGCAATCCCCCTCACCCAGCCTGCTCTTAGTTCTGGAGCAAACACTGACCATACAAGCTCAGACAGAATAATTAAATCACTTCCCTTAAATCAATAGAATTTAACATAACTTGTGAAGCTCCTTTCCTGTGAACATGAACCCCAGGTTTCAAACAATCCTATATAATATTTATTGTAAATTTTTAATGAAGTTTGTATTTCGGACACAGGTGCAAATCCTATGCCATCCTAAAATACAAAAATGTTTCCTTGTCCTAATAATTACATGCCAAAGTAACATTTAAAGGTAACTGCATTCACAAACAATGGCAATAAAATAAACCATAACCAAAGCCTGTGTGTTCTACGTTAGTAATTAGTTCCTTACCAAATTCATATGGAAATTACTAGATTGTATGTCAGTATTACATAAATGATCCTCATTTCAATTTAATTTTAAATAAATGTTTGTAAGCTGATTCTTATTTAAAGCTACTATGTTATAAAAATATCCCACAATGGAAAAGGCAGGGGAATTGCTGTGAAAAACAAACGGTCATCTCAATTACATGTGTGTTGTAGAACGGTCATGCTGCATCCTGCAATAACGTCTTTGAAGAAGTGATCAACCTATTCTATTTCTTATCATTACTACCTCAGAAATTTTCTAGTCAGGTAAATATAAAAATAAGTAAAGCCAGAAAACAACAACAACAAACCCCATAAACCCAAACCACCTTTCTACAAGAAAAAAAAAAAAACCCTCAAAAGTGCAATCAGATGTAATTTTCCAGATCAACCTGGAAGTACTGAAGAACTTTTAGGCCTTTTTGCTCTCTGCTGCGCAATGCTAACGTGAGTTCAAGACCAGTATAACTATGCCATCCTCTAAGTGCCAGAACACTCCCTCATAAGCCTCTGTGAAAAAAAAATGAACATTACTTCAAACTTCTTTATCAGCAACTTAAACTAAGACTATGCCTTGATGCAGATGAACACTCACACCTTTCCTTCTGCCAGCTCTGCTGTAAATATAGACCGCTGCACTTCAGCCAGTCGAGATGTTAACAGAGTGAGCTTGAGCTGCCGGTCCTGATAATTTCATTTTATTTCATTCTGTGGTCATTAACACCCAGGTTTAAGGGAAAAGCCATTTAACTGTTCAGTCCAACAGTGGATTTCAATTTACCGTGAAGTCAATGGCATTAAGAAATACTAGTGTCCAGTCCATACAACAGAAAATTAATAATAAAAAGATGCTCAC
Organism: Coracias cyanogaster; assembly: GCA_033124195.1. Taxonomy (NCBI): domain Eukaryota; kingdom Metazoa; phylum Chordata; class Aves; order Coraciiformes; family Coraciidae; genus Coracias; species Coracias cyanogaster. The sequence goes on from JAVSBS010002302.1 coordinate 48,672, forward strand.
TTCACAAATGCAAGAGATGTATAACTGCAACATTAAATGATTCAGATGACAAAACATCAGTGACACAAAAGGACATGTAAAAACAAAAGCAAAAGGTACTTCTGTGGTTTCTAATTCTAAAGTAGGTTTGGGTAAAAGAAAACACGAGTCTGTAAGAGGCACCGCATTTATCTGCTACAATTTTTCTAAAATGTGAATTTTGTAACATATTTAACTACATGACTGCAGTCTATGGTTAAAAAAAAAAAAATCAAACCTACCTGCCTTTTTATGCAAATGCAACATTAAAGGCTCCTTCCCTAAAACACTCCCTACAAACTAATATTCCCTGTATCTAGTGCTTCAGCTACACTGTAAAACTGCTTTCACGTAACACATCGAGCAGGATGGAAGGGAATAATGAAAGAGATAACTGTACTAGATCTAAGAGAAAAGTGTAACATACTTGCTTCTTGGCTCTTTTTATTCAGAGGCCTTTGCCTTTAAAAGCTAGGATTTAAAATGTAGGATATCTGCTGTAAGAGCATCCCCCATGATAACGACTCAACTGGCATTTCTTACATACGTGCTCGCAAGACCTATACACACACATTGCGACAAACACAGCCATGGTGGAGTCCTGTTGTTCCCAGCCTAATCGCTGTTGGGCCTACCGGTAATTTTTGGCACAGGTTATACGATACAGAAAGTAACGACGAGTTTTCCCCAGGAAGCAAATAAGGAATTAATGCCGCAAACTAGTCTGCAGCTAAATGCAAACCAGCTGAAGATAAAAAACATCACAATTGACAGTCAGGAAGACACAGATGATTCCAAGGAACCAAACGTGTAATCTATCTTATAGAGAAATTCATGGTTTTCACTGATTCACATAGCTTCAGATAAAATAGAAAGTGCCAGATAACTGGAAAACCCTGTTGCTTGATTCAGTGCCTCTATAAAAACTAAACTCCCAAATCTAAAACCAGTATCTGGTGGGGGAAAAAAAATTTAAAAAGAATCACTGTTCTCAAAGAAACGACATTGCTTATTTTAGTCAACTCAGTCACTTAATTTAAAGACAAAGTTTAAAGGTTTGCTGTATTTTTGGTTTGATTTTGTTGGTTTGTGGTTTGGCTTTTTTTTCAACTTGCAAGTATCACATCAGATCGTCATCTTGCACTTTTAGACTGTGAAGCAGACAAGAGAACATATAACAAAGCAAATTTATAGTAGTTGTTCATTCTCAGTCTCTCCTTCCAGTATGTGTGTGTTACTGATATACAATGTCAAGCAGCAACAGGAGCAGCCAAGGAAATCTGTACTTTTATTTCCATTTTCTTAAAAAAATACAACTATTTTCTACAATTGCATCAATGCCAATACAGCAACTCTAATTTAAACTTATTTATCAGGAAACTATTTCTTGCTGCGTCTGTATTTTAGAGAACAAGCACTAACCACTTAAGATATTCTTTCTAAAGATACTTTTTCTAAATTTTTTGTTAATGTTGTAATTTTAAAGATGATTTGTTTAAACCCAGAGTAAATTAATTTAATCCTGTGAACTCACTCCAAAAAATCAGAGAATGGCTCTAACATTAGGATTCTTTAAAATCTCATCATGACAACCTTTTGATTACAGCTGATTATTTCATTTTATGCATAGTGCATATGTGTTTCCAGTAGTAGTTTCTTTCGCTAATACTCAATCACTTTATGAGAAGCCCTCTTTTGTGCCTGGTTTTAGCTATCTGCCACGCACAGCACAGGTTTAAACACGCAGGGAAGGATCCTCAGATGGTCTGAATTCTCAAATCTGCTTCCTGCAATTCAGTTCATAAAGCTCAATACTCTGATACCACCAGAACACAGCTTTGACATTATAATATAGGAGAATAATATTAACTTGTTAATAGCTAAAATACAAACAAGCGATAACTACACAAATGCAAGGAAGAAAGACATAGCAACAGAAAAATTCACACTGTTGAATCACGTTTTTTCTTGTGGCCTTGCCCATTTAGCACCTCCTAAGCCTAAACTGTATACACTCCTCTTAAAAAGCTGCCAACAACCGAAGCACAGACTCATCTTCAGTTCTGACCTCTTGCTGGTATAAGTACAATTCAGAAAAAAAAGGTCATCCTTCTGGTCCTGTTCTAATTCCCACCTACAAAAAGTGATATAGATTGGTCTCAAGCAGAGGCCAAAAGAATTAAAACAAGTCCCTGTGAACTTGACTTGCATGTAACTGCTGCCATCTTAATAAGGTGAGAGCAGTTTTTAAATCCCAGGCAGATTCTGAAGCTGCAGCCCCGTCCCTGCCATATGGAGACAGCCTGGAATCTGTCAAGTTCACTTAGTGAATTTTATCTTTGGGGAGTCAGTCAGGCAAGTTAGATCAGAATAAACAGGATGCTGTTGAGATCTGGAGGCTAATGCTGGTACAGGCTGGACTACTGAACCAAAAAAATCAGTTTTAAATAAACATGTGGTGACTAGAAAAATTAACAATAATTAAAGCTGTATAGGCACAAAAACAACTAACGCGTAAGTTTTACTGAAAGATGCTGTTCTTTCTCTGACTTCAGGAATTCACCAGACTTTCCATTCCTTTCCATTATTCCCTGTATAGTAAGATACAACAATAACATCCAATGCTTTATACCAGTTTTAAGCATTGATCATTTAAAATACCCTATTTAATTGATATGTCTAATTATACAACCTTATTCATGGAACCTTGTTCAAGGAAACAAAAGCAAGGAATGTCATGTTCATACGATCTACATGCAAGCTGCTTCTTCATGCTTCAGTAGAAGGAGACAAGAATCTGGGGTCTCCAAACCTATCAAATTCTGTTCTGATAGATGGGGATAAGATAGACTTTGTTGTGCTCTGGGTAAAAGCCAGAATGTTTAATGTAATCTTCTGCACATGCTTTTACTGATATTCAGCATAAAAATAAGCCTTTTCCATTTTTATTAGTTGGTCTGAGCCAGAACCAATTCTTTTGATGTTACCTAGCTTATAAAATGCAGCACTACAAGCAAGGGAGGTTTTAAAATGCTTCATAGACTTTATCCATTATATTAATGGGTTTCAAATTGCAATCTGCAGAGCACTTTCTGGTGCTGATCCACAGGCAGCTGGCCAGTCACCTGGAGCTGGCTTCTCTCCTTGTTTCCCTCTGCTTATTCACCAGAAAAGACAGAGCTAAAAACGGGCAAACAACAACAAAAGACATAATGCCACTTTTAATGCCATTTTTTCTAGATAAACAGTTACAGTCCTTGCCATGTGACCATCCTGAAAGGAAAGGGCCATGCAATTATAAAAGGCAACCCAGCTTGCTGGCACCATACACAGGGAACTATACTAGGCAGGAGAGGGGGAAGGTGGAGCATGTGAGAAATAACTGCTTTTACTATAGGATTAATTTGATTAAACTTTACAGTGAATGAGTAAAATAGCTGATTTTTAGCATCCCCCTATTTTCAGGCAACAAAGCGAACTTTACCTCATGCCTCAGCAAGATGAGATGGCACTGTATTGTTATTTTCCAGAATTATTTCCAGTTTAAACCAGTACTTTTAAGGATGTCCTGATAAATACTCTTGAGAAATGACATCTTGCGGTGGAAACATTATTTCTTTGAATACTTTAAGTGACACCTACAGATTCATCCAGGGAATTCAAGTTATTTGGATATGCAAAGTAAGCAAACCAAGCTACACTAACTTGGGTCACCAGGGTAGGAAAGGCTTCTGGGAATGTGATCAGCAAATCATAATAAACATGACACCTATGTTTCCTACTAACTAAAAAAAATTATGTTTCTATACTACTAGCCTTTTATTTGGCTTGCTTCTTATGTCCAGATTTTCTATGTATTTTAGTAGGTTTTGCCCAGCTAAATGATTTTATCTTGACTAAGAAATACAGCCACTATAGCAGATTTTGGAGGCTATGGAATTACTACAGGAACTCGACGCTAATAGTACTCTCCAGCTTAATAGTAAACTGATTCAACAGCTGAAGTCATTTAAACTACCAGTAACAGCTATTATTAGATCACAGAAAATATTTGCGAGTGCATGCCCAAACAAATTATAAATAGCACACAGCAGGAGATAGGTTCATTCAAAGCAGCACTGGAAGGTGTGATTTACTGGTTTCAGTTCCACAAAAGAAGGCTGTGGTATGGTCTGCTCTGCACTGCACTGAAACCTTCCACCGATGATGAACAGGTCAGCCCCTGAGGTCAAGAAAAGCCTGACTGACAAAGCTACCAAAGAGGCAAGACGACTGATTAGAAATACTCGTTCCTCATTCTTTGCTTTTGAGATCCACCATTGCTCCGTCATAATAACGTGGACAGCTTAATCTTAGATTTAAGAAACATCTGCAGGTGCTGCTAGTTTGTCCTTTACAGCACATGGCACCAAGCAGCTTAAGTAAAGCCTAAAACCTAAATTTTAGCTATGCCCAAAACATGATGATTAAAAATCCTTCTGTTTTTCAGTGAAGCAATTGCCTGTTTAGACTTATGCTACCTCCTAAGCCAGAAGTTATGTTTTTCAGAAAGATGCAATCTCCACAGTAGATTACATGTGCCTTGTTCAGACATCAGGAACAGAAGATTTTTATCTTACAAAACTTTTCATCCAAGTATCTTTTGATCATAACATTTATTGCAATAGACTACTAATTTTGTTTCCAGTGATAACCTTTAAATCATTTAAAAATATATTCTAAAATATTTTTTGCCCATTCACGTGAACAAAAATCTTCAGAATGTACCTATTTTTTAAAATAAAAAAAAGCAGTTTTGCCAAATTTTAATTTATTTTTTTCTAAGAATCATCATAGATAGTGATGTACACTGGCAGAAAAAGTACCACAAAAGGGCAAACTTTTGGTTTGTTACCATCAACAGCTTTTAAAAAGTTTCTTTTAAAACAAAATCCTTATGTTTTTAGCTCTCACTTCATAGTATCCTACAAAAACTTCTAGGAGCATTAGTAATATCTCATCCTAATTTCAATAGATCTCAAAAAAAAGTAAAAAAATCTTTTGTCTAGAAGTTATTTTTCTCACGGGGAGGGGGGGGGAAGGAGACCATAAGCAGATGTTGAAGCATCTCCTGTGATCGTGTCGTGACAAGATTTATATAACTTCTCAAAAACCCATGACCGGGCATAAAAGCAAAAGTACTGAGACAGATACACATTAAACAGAACAATTTTTCTACAGATGTATCATACATGATCTAGTGCTGACCAAACACACATTTTCTCACTTGTGTTTGTTCAATACCTTGAAACGTATTCACTGACCGGTTTGTTCAGCTGCTGTGAAATACATCTGAAATTCCCATAGGTCAGTGGGCACGCAGAACCAGTTAATCACCATTCACAGTCAAGAGCTTGACGGCACTCTTCATAAATAGCACACACAAACTTCTCTTCACAGACAAAGCTGGAACTTTCACACTTATTCCCATTCTGCCACATCTGTAGTGTAATTCTTCACTGTCTACACACTTCACATAATCCTCTACAAATCGGTAAAAATGTTTGGACTTCTTGTCATGTATCTGATTTGAATAACTCTGATTTTGAGTTCTCAAGATAGTCTTCAGTAATATATTATTCTCAAACTCAGTATTAAATAAATAAAAACTATAAAGTGCTTGATTTTCAATAGGACACGGTCACTGTCTTGAACTACATTTGCCATTAAACATTTTATTGCTAGTCCTAGGAGCATCTTTATTCACAAGCCAAACACATTAAGAAGTAACTCTTGTCTTTTACATGTTTTTTGATTATTGAGCAAAAAAGAATAAACTAGTATGTAGGGCTAAGCAACTGAAAACTTATGACGGTAAACTATTCCTTCCACCAAATAAAAAAAAAAAAGGATCATTTAAAAGAGGCTGCAAAGCTACTAGTCTAATATGTAAAGATTCCATTTTATCTTAATCTTTACCTTCATTCCTTGTCTGTAATCATCATGCTTCCCCTGCATTTTTTACTGCAGCAACTATGAAGTCTATACCTACATAATTTAGTGGTGGTTCTCAGTCTAGAGAGTTCATGGGTTTGTTCTGTGAAGTACACTGACTTCAAAAGTAGTATGAAAAAGAGTAAAAACCTGGATAGTGACAATGACAGCAGTGAAGCATTCATTGGGCTACCTCAGCCCTTGCAAGAACAAACCCTGCAGAAGAGTCACTGGGTCAGATAACACATAGTTTTCTAATATACTGCCTCTTTCTCTAAAATGCCATTAGCTATTGTGGTATTCAGTTGGAATGAGAACGTGAAAAGGGAATGCATAATTTCTAGAGAACAAATTAATCCTACAGTACAGATCAGTACTGCAGCCATGTGGATCAATTAGAAATCTGTACTCCTACAGAGATCAGAAGTAAAACAACAAGCACAAACAGATTAGTAGCAAAAACACTGCTAACACTACTTCCAGGCTAAGAAAAAAAGATATTTCCTCTCAGTTAACCGAGCAGTGTTACTGAGAAGGAATGGGAAAGGGAATGGCATATAAACTGCTCCAGAACAGACTATGGGCACTAACATATTATGAACTCATTCCATGCCATCTACAAGCACAATTTTTTCAGAAAGATCCTTTAGGATATTGGCACAAAGTCAGTCAAAACATCCTATGTGAAAACTAGTTCTCCTTCTGGATTAAAATATAATGTAAATGGCTGCAAGAGACTACAAGATGCTACAATAATTGTACATCGATACAGATGCTGTGAGACCTGACATTTAATTTTTCTATAAAGGTACAGAAAAATAAAAAATAATTACATCTTTTTCCAAAGACTTGCAAGCAAGTCTTCTGACATATTGTCAGCCATTTTATTCAAAAGACATTTCAAGCTTGGTTTAGAATTAAGGTAGGTCACATAGGATCTTATTTCAATTGATTTGCAAAATGTGTATTCATGTACCTCCGACGGTAAAAAGCAGGGTACAGAAGATGGGATATTTTCATTCTTTTTATTGTTCAACAGCATGTTCAAAGGATCTGTCAAGTATTTCTGCTGGATATGCTTAATCCTAGACCTTTCAGACACAGCTTGTTACCTTCTTTCCATTTCAACACAGTTTTGTGATGTATTTATGAGGCTGAGACTAAACTGGGTCTGCTTGAAAAAGGCAAAACCAAGCAAAAAAAGATATTTTAACCTAGTTAGACTTAATTCTTGTTAACCAGTTAAAAGTTTTATGCTGTTGCGATAACCTGGGGTTGCAAAGGAAAGAGCTATATACAACATGGCAGAAAAAGTAGCATCTGAAGTTTACATTGCAACATTCTCATAGGTAAGAGCATAAATAAAGTGTATGTTTTACTACTAAGACACTGCAAAAAATGGTGGTTAAACAAAACAGAAGAGCAATATACCAGGCCCACTGCTCTGAATGCAACTCAGATTATTGTTGACACATGGTATGGCAAAATAATTTAACCATCTGAATCTGGTTTTGTTCAGGACATGGTTATCTTTCAGCCCCAAAAATCAACACTAATGTCGGAAGCTCCCGTTAGGCTCAGAAAGATGAGAAAGTAAACAAAACAGACAAGTCCCAGCATGCATACAGTGTGACTGCTCCAAATACCTGCTCCAAATGCCCTATACATCACTAATCTTATAAAACAAAGCTTTTGTGTCACAGTGCCTTCAGTATTTTATTGAAATAATCACGTACGATTTAGAGTGGTTCCTGCTAGCTTTAGTGATACACCTGTTTGCAAGAAGAGCTTGCTTATAAGAAGAACACAAGTCCAGCATTTCTGTTTGAGATTCCCACTCTAGATTTCCATTTTACACGTCTCTTTTTCCCGGTTGCTGAATGCCCCTCAAATGTATGTCATCATTTATGGGAAGAGCATAGGATAATCTCTTAAATGACAATTGAAATGTGCTACGTGTACATCAATTTACAGCAAAACAAACAAAAAACCCAAACCAATCTTTACTCAACTTTCACTAGACCTGAAATTATCAAACTACCTAGCAGTCAGCTCTCACAATGCCGTCACTCCTGTCTGAGCTGTTCCGTGCGTTTGCCTCCCCTGCGGCACAGCGCGGGCAGCTGACAGCACCGACTCTGCGTTCCCGGGTTTCATACCGGGCAGATTTAGGAATCTACTGCACCCAGCAGCCTGACCTGCTCCTCTGCTTGAAAAGGACTTCCAAAGTTTGGAAAAGTAGGTGGCATCCCCACCACTCAACCAAAGTGAAAATGATGGCAGCTTAACTTAATACTCTGAGGGTATAAACCACGCTGTTAAACGGTGAGTTTACTGCCCAGTCTATGAACTTTGCTACGGGGAGGCTGTAACTTTTGGCAGAGACGTAGGGCACGAAGTCAGAAGCAGACATGCCTTAAATCATCTCATGGGTTGCCAGGACCGATCACTCAGGCCTTGAGTATGTGCTGATTTTGGTGAGAATAATAAATAATTAAAGATGAATTATGTCATACCCATTTCAAAGATGAGGAAATAAAGCATGGAGAGGTTTTGTAATTTGTCCAAGACCACACAGCTCTTCAAGGGGCACATGTGAAAATAGGATCCAGTAGTCATTTGTAGATATTAACCAAAATTTGCTCTTCGTCTAGACTTTTGACTACACCATAGAAGTAACATTTGCACTCCAGAAAGTTCAATCCCGTAAGTATTCTCAATATTACAGAACAGGATTTCAAAAGTTAACAATTTAAAACAGGTTAACTTGCAGAATGTGATTTTCAGCTTCCCAAGGTTTTTATCTCCTTAGGACTTGCTTTAGCAGTTCTGAAATTCTAAACGGGATTTGTTAGAATACTAGCAATTCTCATTCAAATGATCACGTTGTCAGTGTATGCTACCTATGTAACAGAATAACCTGCAGAGCATTTTTATTTTATGTTTGTGCTGTAGAACAAGCTGAAAAGAACATATTATTTGAGTATTTGAATATTCTTTCCTTTCCTTCACTGTATAGAAGAGCTTGTCTTGGTCATATAGGCATGGAACAAGTGAAGGACTCCAGAATTTTCAGACTGTTTCTGGCACAGATCCACTGTGCTGCCTAGAGCACATTCCCGTCTCTTCTCCTTGAAGAAACAGAGATATTGGTTACCTATATCTCTATCATGTATGTTGTCAGGATTACAGATTTTCAAGTGTTTTTAAGATTAAAATTCTGCTAATTTAGTTTTGTTTTCTATTTTTGCACGGTCCAAACATGCTGTTCTCTCTCTCTCTCCACAGGAGAAATTTTATATTATTCGTTCTCCAGTGAAAGCTCAGCAATATACACCAGTTTATTCACACCAGACTCTGTTCAGCGGTCCTTTTGATTTTAACTTCATACCATCCAGTAGGTCACTTTATTATTGGGAATATAATAAAATACAACATCAGATGTAGATCTCCAAGCACACTCCTTAGAATCGTATTTTTTTGGACTGCCTGAACAAACCTGATCACCTGTATGAACTTTTGTGGTTTTATAATTTAAAACAGCAAAAGCAAAAGTCACAGGAGTGGAGATTTTAAAACCTACCTCATCTTCCCACCCTCAAAGACATAAGATAAATCCAGCAGTTGAGAGTTTAAAAAAAGCAAAAAGAAACACCCTCAACCTCTATGAGTTTACAAAAGTACATTCACTTTAATCTGTTCATGCTCCATGTCAAACATTCCTCTTTAAAAGAATTTCATACCCTGCGTTGCATTCAAAATTGCAAATATAAAGTATCTGATAACATTTAATGGCCTCTAGGTATAATCAGCATAAAACCAGCATAAAAGAGACTCAATATGAATATGAAATGTTTAAACCAAATGTGATGGAACCTCATGGGGAATTCTGCCACACATGCAGCCCTTTCTTCTAGGAGGTCCTTCAGCTGTCTCCCTTCACTGTCCTTGTAGGGGGTACAGCAAAAATACATGGAAAAGAAAAGAAAGCTAAGCATTGGCATGCTGCAGCAGTGTTTAACCGCTGTTTCAATGAAGCAAGCTTTGATCACTTCCTAGGAAAAAGCAATGACCTGTCCTTTAAGTAGAGCATTTTCTCTTTTGATCTGTAAGTTGCACTCATTTAAACCGAATTCCAAGTGTTGGTGTATTACTTAATAGTTATAAAAATATCATAGAAGCAGATAAAAATTCATGACACTCACAAATCTCCACTCCAGTTATATTATATTAGCAGATGTATTCAGTTGGTAACTTTGAAACATGTCAGAAGTAGGTTCTGATGTTCTGCAAAACTTGCAGTAGCAAATACTATATATGAATAAATATAACCATGTTATTTATCTATTATTTATAACCTAAACACTGTATCTTCCAAGGCAAAAGCAGAAGTGCCCACTCATAATTTCTGCCTTTGTCCAAGTATAATATTAACTATCCACATAAATGATATAGAGATAAGATGTACAGAAACCTGCAAAGCTAAATTTGAGTACCTAAAAGCAGATTGTATCAGAATCATCTACAAGGCTGGTAGGTTTGGTAGCTTACAGAAGATAACGACACTTCCAATTGATTAATCTAAGTCCATTAAAAACGGGACTAAAATCTGCCTATTTGTTGCAATTCAAATAATTTCCAGTTGATAAGATAAATTTTAGGTTTTCAGACCTGGGACAAAATTACAGGAAAGACAAATTAACTCTTCCTCCTCAGAGTACAAAACAAGAAATATCCCCCTGGACAAAATATGGTAAAATTAAATGTAATTATTTTGATATCAAAGTTACATAATCCTAAAACCAAATTAATTCTTAAAAAGCAAAATTCCTTTAATATTTCATGACCTACAGCTATTACAAATAATGTAACAGACATCTGGACTTAAGATAATGATTTGAATTTTCCTAAAATTCACTGTCTTTAGATGCCTGAGAATGATTCTACCTAATGTTAAGAAGATTCAGATTCCAAATACAGACTCTAAATTGAAAAGATTCTGGATTTTTTTTCCATTGCTTGGGTGCAAGGCTGCAGTCTTCACCCATCTCTAGCCTAAATTACCCAAACTGATTTCTACAGAAGACATTATCTTTTTCTTCTTAGGCATGGATCCAGTACTGTTACACTTAGATCTAGATGTTAGATACAAGTTAAGAAGTGATGGGAAGTTGCACATAAAAATGATCCTCATTCTTTTAACAACAGATGAAGTACCATTATAGTTAAACCTAAATTACTTATTCCTTATTTTTGCTAGGTTGAACTCACAATTTTTAGTCTTCATTTACCCAAGATAGAGTAATTCCCATATGACACTCAATGAACTGGAGCTAGGTTTCTCTGACACCAACTCCTTTTCATCTTAAGGTTGCCACCCGGAAATGAAATCTTGGAATCACTGCATATTAATTTGTATCATTTCCATGTGCTTCTTCACCCTGGTTCAACAGAAGGCATCTGACTTAGTAAGAATTATTCTCTTTCCCGCTTGGCCACCTTTATATTTTCTACAATCATCCAGGGATTTATCTCAATATATAAAAGGTTAGTCTTTTATTTGTATCAGGACTGCTGAAATAAGTTCCTCTATAAATTCACTTGGATTTGCCTTTTGTTCTCAGCAGTAATTGCTTGTTGTTTCATCTATTATAGCTGATATTCTAACATTTCCAGACAAGCAAGATTTTTATGCATGTTTAGTATCAGACCGTTTAAAACCTTTTCCTGTAATGTCAGTTACATTCTCCATCTAGCAGCACTGACCTACTGAAGTCATGCATTGCACAGCTGTTCTTTGCTATCATTCTGGGCCCAAATAATGAAAAGACAGAAACTTCCCCACTCTTGTATTTGATAGGTACCAGCGGTAAATAAAATTGCTGCTGTTTGGACTAAGAGTTCAAACCCCAGCAGTGCTTTATGAACTTTCTGAACACTGGAAAAAAAAGCAAAACGAAAAGGCTGACCTACCACAATTTAATAGAGAGTTGACAGCATTAAGATATAATCATTTCCACATCTCAGGATATATTTTCAGTATTAGCACGCATTAAATAACAACAACAAACCCCCAAACTTCATTTTGTAGTTTTGAATCTGTTTGCAGTATGTGTGAATTGCTGAACAAAAATTTTAATCTCTTCGTAAGTGTCTTAACACCACCATGACCAAAAGAGCAAGGTATTACTAACCAAAAGCAGTATGCAAAATTTTCACAATCCCAATAGTTTTACCTGTGTCAAAGCAAAGGTCACAAGATGAAATAAAAGGAATGAAGATCAAAGGTTCAATTCAAATAATAGTTCTAAGATTTTGAGATGGCTAGAAAGACTCTAAAATCAGAAAAATACAGTTTGAACGAAAGTAATGGCTTTAGACCCTGTGATCCTTCCGATCTATGGACTCATCTGATTCCGAAAATGAGCTTTAAGTATGGTAGTTAGTTGTAGGAGATATATACACCTTGTTGGGTACCCATACACTGGATGACTTTCATTTTGGAAAACGGCAGATTTCCCTGCCAGCAAATTCATAACACTTCATAAATTTGTAGCACAGCTTTAGGATTGACAGTACTTCAATATGAGAGCAAAGCAAATTTAACCATAAGTAATGAAAGAAAAAATCCTTACTACTTCTCTCCCCGGTCATCCTCAGTATTACAGCATGGAGAACATTAGCATCTCGCTACATCAAAAAGGGTAAGATACTTGAGGCACTTAGCCTGTTGGCAAATTATGCTTGGGGATTTCTAGATGAATGACTTGTATCTATGTTTACAGTCTTTCAGCAGAGTGCTCACTGTTTACTCTGGAATTAATCCAGGTCCATAAAACTAGTGATACATCAACGTAACAGATGTGCTTAAGTGACTATGCATTATAAGGCGATTTGCTTTAATTATAAAAACTCAGTAACCAGTTTTAAGTTGATGTTGACAACCACAGTCTGTAACCCATCAGCACCTACTGTATTAATTATGGTTAGCAGATTGGTAATCTCTAATGCAAGGACTTCATCATTTCACTATTTGACTTTCAGAAGTATCTAGACTGATAAAAGTACTAGAGTTGCAGCCCAATGCCCCAGTTCTTGGCACAAGTCTAATTTATCCTAATAATACCACTATGTTGAAAACAGTTTGTGTTCATCTCATGCTTACAAAAAGCTGGACTGTAAAGTTTCTTTATCTTCAGGACATACAATGGAGCCCAAGGCTATGCTAGTGCTGCTCTCTAAAGGATCTACTCAGCAAATCAAATGCAAGCTCTGCTTAACACCTAGAAGCTTTGTTAAAAGGTCATTTTCATTATTATCTACTTTCCTAATCAATTTTGGACTTCCTGGCTGCTTGCAACTTAACTATACATACTTGAGTTGAACATTTTTGAAACATATGTCAGAGTTCTTTCTCCTCCTGCATTTGGCTCGGTCAGAACTCTTGAAGAGTTCCTCCAAGAAAAGGTATGAACTGCCACATGTTAGATACAGAAAAGAAAAAAAATAATCTATTTTAAAATGCTTTTTCTTCTTTTTCTTTGATGCTCTGTTGTGAAATTTTTATAGTGCTGATCATAGAGAACTTCTTTCTTCAAAGTTAATGGTATCGTTAAATTGATAGTGGAAGCTAGAACTTGAGTCTTGAGACCAAAATGTCCTAAAGAGTCTACTGAAAACTTCTGTACTCCAGCTTGAAAGGTCTGTCTGTATGATCTTGTCATAGCTAACAAAGACCTTGACTGCATTTTTCATCGCATGTAAGTTTACGGGCTTGGCACGGAAACAGGTCTCTGTATATTGCCCAGAGAAGATGTGGATGCCACATCCCTAGTAGCCTTCAAGGCCAGGTTGGATGGGGCTTTGAGCAACCTGTTCTAGTGAGAGGTGTCTCTGCCCATGGCAGGGGAGTAGGAACTAGATGATCTTTAAGGCCCCTTCCAACCCAAACTATTCTATGACACAGTTCTGTAACATTTTAGACAAGTTGTCTCAGTCTATATTCATTTTCAAAAATATACCGGTAGAAACACAGCCGGATTCATTATGTGGAATAACAAGGTGTCAAAGGGAAGCAAGTCTCCCATAAACATACAGTACGGTTTGAGGTTTCACAAACTATTCGGCTGTTTTAACTAAAGATGGAGCCAGAAGCTAAATATAAAGTGTGATAAAACCCGAGGATACCAAAGCCCTTAATGTAAATATATGCATTTTGAAGTGATACATATTTGTACTAAATTGTCAAACTACATTGTTACTGTAAGTATAATATTCCTGAAATGCCTTTACAAAGCCAGCTGGAAACCTTGACATTTCATCCATATTGTTATTTATATACATATTTACTGCTGCCACCTGCTTGTAACTTGGCTCATATCATGAAGCAGTACATTTCCCTTGTTTCATTATACTTTGACATTTCACTATAACTACATAGCTGCCCATTTCTCAGTTTCCAATTGCTCTGCAGCCGCTCTTGAATTATATTGGCTTAGTAATAGAATAAAGATCTTTCTCCGTGGTAGTACTAGCCTCTTTTTTTCATACCCAGATGGTACAAATCGCTGCTGGCGCATGTAACAATTATAGCACAGCTTCTGCTGCTTAAATGAACCCCCATAAACCCCACAGAGTTAGATTAGATTAGGGAATTGGGAGGTGAGGAGGAGGTCTGGCCAGTGGTCTCAACTGAAACAGCTAAGTGTTCTGTAGAGCCTGTGTGTGCCCGTGATGGAGTGCATAGAATGCTTACAGTGTGCTGCTCAGCGGGCCTGTTCTGAGGGGGAAGGGAAAACTCGTTAGTAAACTTAATAAACCTAATTTCATAATCAGTATCGCAACACCCATTTTTACTACTATTCAAACAACTGGGTTATTTCAATACCTCAAAATGCCGCATAAAACTGACACTTCCCAAGGAATAATGACAACAGTCACCACGAGCAACTCAGATCCACTACTCAAATTTACCTATGTTCTCGCTTCACTCACACTGTCAAGTCTCTTAATAATTCTGAAGGAGGCTGATGACCACTACCCATACCCTCAGACATTTAAAAATATGTATACATTTCCAGTTGCTCTGTGCATCTCTCTGAGTAGAAATGCCAGCAATGGAGCATAGCGTAACAGAATTAACTTAAGAGATCTTGTGAGAACACTCAACTAAGCTGGTTTGGAGAAGGAGAAAAACTCACTCTGGGCCAGCCTACTTGATAGACAAACAATGTTTCTGTGTTGTCAGTCCAAGAATGTGTCATGAGCTATTTTAAATGTACAAAAGGAAAACTATAACACGAAAATCTTTACATGTAAAATAAATCTTTCATTACTTCAAAGTTATACTGTGTTAAATTTAATACAACCTAGAACATAACCTAGCTTGCACACGTATACATAAATGTGTGTGCATATATTTATTGAATTAATTTTTAGGAAAATCCTCTAGGCATTCAGTATTTTAAAAAAAGGAAAACTGAGGGACAAAATATATGAAAGAAGGATAAAAAAATACTAAAAATTATTGCATAACTATGTACATTTGGCGTTCATATAAGTCATACGAAATGATTTCACATGTTTCTAAGAAAGAACCTGCTCTATCTTTTCCCCATGTCTGTCCTGATCAGAAGAATAGAAGAAGTCTTGTTGTCTACCTGAAAGACCAACAGTAGAGACTTCCTGCAGCAAGGGAGAAAAGGAAGGAAATTACTGTCATTTTTCTAGTCCCTAACTTAACGAGAGAATGGTTAGTTTTTTCCACTGATTGTAAAGAAAGTTCATCAAAAAGCTAACACTAAACCTATATAGCATTTAGAGTGCAAAATAATTGCTGCATGTTGCACCTCTAAATCAAATTTAGTATGATAACACAGAAAACAGTATTTTTTTTTTTTGTTAAGATTAGTTTAAGAATGTATTATCATGACTAGAACTGCATGCAAAGCACTGATTTCTCCTGCTGTCTTGATGATGACACCTCAGGACAGAATGGGAAAAAGCAAAGACTATTCATTTCTCATAAGGCACAAATGGAAAAATAAAAATAGAAAACTCAATCATATGCAGAAAACAATCTTCAGTTAGTAAACCTTGTTTCTATCCTAGCTAGGAAAGAGCAAACCCATCCTCATTCAGTCAGTCTCAAAATAAAGGCTGGGTTTCATAAAACAGATTAGTTTCTAGTTTCTGTTTAGCCCCTGGAAAAGTAAATGCTTTGACAAAGGAATAGGAATCTTGACAATCATCAACTCTTCCAAAAATTTGCCTATTTGCTTTGGTATCTAAATTTGGCTTTACGAAAACTGCTAAGGAAGAGAAGAGGATTTATTTTTGATACTGAAAATAACAGGGTACACCTCATCTGAAGGGTGTAATCCAACAAAAGCTTCACATACATTCTTTCTTCCGAAACTGCAGATTCTGACATGAAAAACCGATACACATCTGCCTAAAAGTGAAGTGCACAGATCTACCAGGAAACCCACAAATACTTAGGAACCATCTACCCAAGTAAGGAAAGAGAAACCTGTCTGTCAAGCACACAAATGCACCCACTACTGAAAGCAATGGGAACCTATCACGTTCTGAATACAAATACACACGTATGACATCAAGCAACAATGCAACTAGAATGAACAAACACACCAAGCTGCTTCCGTTCTTTAATCCACCCCTCCAAAAGTAGGTCCAATGGGAATGATTTTTTTTTTTTCCCCCTTAAAGTATGGTTACACTATGTCCTTCAGAGCAGTTGACATTGTGCTCCCCTAGGGAATGTACGAACACTTCCCTTGTGTTTATAATCTTTTATGTTTGGACTAATAACAGTACTTGAAAACACTGCAAAAATTACATTAATCAAAATTAGCAACAGAAGCTCAGAAATGACCTTATCACTAGGAAACCTAATTTTTGATTTTTCTTTAATCTAAAAGAATTTACTTTTGTCTCTGAAGAGGGTGTTAAATACATCTGTGACGACACCTACTCCCCGCGCTGTTTTGGTTTTGAACCAGAGAAAATTTAAAAGAACTTTACTCCCACGAGGCTTTTCAAAGTGATTTGGAGACAGAGCTGAAAAGTTTTTTAAAAAGAGGTAGACTTCCCCTTCAGTCAAACTGGTTACATTATGTATCTGAATGAATAAAACAGGGTTTTCCCTAAATCTCCTCATCTCAGTTCCTGTTTATAGTACCACACCAATGTGGCAAATTCAGCAAAAATGGTTTGGTTTAATTTCTAACTGTAAGAAAAATGCAGACGCAGCAGGAGGAAAGAGCTGTGATAAAACAGGTTGAAGACTTGTAAAGTATTCAGGATATTTGAGGAAGAACAGTTAAGCAATAAGATATACCCTATTATAATACCTGGAAATAATATTTTTGAAAGTGTGCTACTTGACTTAAGCTGTAAAATCCAGTGGTGATAGCAGAAGGTATACAGCATTTATTAAAAACCTAGAGAGCAGAACAAAATGAAATATTACTATTCTTCAAATATATTTCATGAAACAATGTTCACTAGCATCTTGATAAGAAAAACTGTGGGTGGACTACTCTGGTAGTCCATAAAGAAAGCACAATACATTGCTAACACTGGAGATAAATAATTTTAAATTTTGATTCGGATGCTCATCAATTTTGTTTATCATTGGTTCATCGTCTTGTCACTTCTATTTGATGCTATATCAAATGTCTTTTAAAGAGTTCACTTTATGAATCTCTTAATTTATTAAAGCTTGTTGTAGTTATGTATAGTCTTTGAAAGCATTTTTACTCATTTTCTCCCCCGTAATACTACAATCATGTTACCAAGTTCTGCTGTCCTTCCCACTACTTCTGACAAGCCATTTTAAGCATTCTCTGTACAGTTGTTGCTCCTGTGAACTTACTTCTTCCTCATTTTATTTACCTTATAAAGATCAAGTATTAGAAAAAGAAATAAGTGAGAGTTAGTTTAGGAGAGAGAAACAGCAAAAATAATATATGCATGGGAGAAATAAGTAGCAGCAGGAAAAAACCAAAGGATTAAATTAAAAGATAGCATATGAAAAATGTTATGTTTTAAGAAATAAAATTTCTTAAAAGTTTATTCTTTCAACTTTATTAAGAAATATAATTTGAGAGAAACATGACATACTAAGTCTTGGTCTCACTATGACTTCCCATTTCAATTACTTAAATATAATGGAGTCAGATGAATATATATGACCACAACAATCTTTGAATTAATTTATTAATGTTTCTGTTATTTACACTTACTAAAAGCCAAGAAATTTGTAATGCAACTGTTAATCAGTTAAAATAATTAATAAATAATTAACTAGAATATTGTTATTTTTAAATGATATTAATCCAGTAATTTTAATTTTTATTCCCCACAAGTACTTTCTAATTGAGCTTTGTAAAACCCAAGATTATGTATTTATCTTCCCTCTACCAGACTTGTACTTCTATTTTAAATAAAATGATACATAAGACAAGGATTCAAACTGCACTTGAGGAACAACTTAATTGATCTAAAAAACATCAATTCTCAAGAAAGTTATGTTTTTCCTACACTTTCCAAATAACACTTATATAGGGGAAGCAAAACTTGTGAAGTACTAGATTCTAATCAGAAAAACTTTCACACTGTAGCCTGACTGTCAAAAGCTGATGTGGAATTCTACAGAAGCAGCTCAGTAAAGCAAGGCCTATTTACATCTTTTACATGATCAGCGTAGGTGCAATGCATCTGTAAGTACCGAAGAGGGAAAGAACACTCTTCCATATGTAATAAAGGCTGCTAACATGCGTTTTTGTAACCATCTAAGCCACTAGGAAAATCTTGTTGGATAGGTCAAACCAAAGAAATAATTTTGTTGATAATTCTTCACAATAACAATAGACATATTGGAAACATTAAAAACAAAAAACCTTCTCAAATTGAGACAATCTCAATAAAAATTCTGTTTTACTTCTGGAGCTAACAAACTGCTAATAAAACGCAAAGAGAAATCCATATAATTCAAAATAAACTGCCAATATCAGCCTTAGAACATAAAAGCATCAAACAATGAATGAATTTGTTAATCCATCTTTGCAATAGAACAAACCCAAAACGGTCCATGGTAAGCCTTACTGCCCATATCCAAACACGGCCTGTTTCTGTAAATGACTACATCCGGCTGCAAACACCGCCGTCCAGTAACCAATTCAATAGCGTACGATGAAAGCAGTTTTTAGAGAGCATCATATACCGGTCCAGCCCCTGCTCCTGACAAACCAAATCTTCCCTTGACATATAGGCTACCTTATTTATTCAAGTTTGTCAGTACAACAAGCATGTGGCATGTCTTCTATTAGCAATCAGGTCTTACAATCCCTATTGACAAGACGGACAACAATCCAGTCTCGTAAAAGATTCATGACACAACTTTGCACTCTCTACTGCTTGCTTTCTCATAAAACCAGTGCAAATCCCATCAAAAATTTAGCAGAACCCCTGCCTCATCTGTTTAGGCCTGAAGCTAGTTGCAGGGACAACTCATTAGGGACAAGCTCATTAAAACCAGCCCTGGAGCAAAAGCAGTTTGCGAGTCTCCTCATTTTTATTCACTTTCACCTAGCCATTCGGTTTCTTGTGTTTCCCAGATACAGAGCTTCTAATGGTTTTGTACAATAAGCAAGGCGATTTCCAAACTCGCGCTACACTGAGGGTTCCACAAGTGCAATTCCTTCTAGACACCAAAGCTAACGCACTTCTGTGCATTTGTAAGGCTTAGATGTTCTATACTGAAAAGTAGTATCAGAAAACCTAGTGGATTCTCTTCTGATTACATTAGCAAAAGATACCTACGCGTAACAGCTATCAAACGCATGCTAAAATCCAAAGAAAAATCAAGATCTGCAGAATTAAGACTAGTAGATACACGCCTAAGAACTCATGTAGGAGTCTGTTTGGTATTTTTAGCACCTGAGATACTACTTAAAATACCCAGGGGTAAAAAAAAAAAAAAAAAGGAAAAGCGAGGGGAAAACACATAAACCAGCAAGGATTTCCGTTCTCCTTAGAGTCTGTGTCATAATAAATATTGATTAAATGAAGTAGGTTTTTGTTATATGTTGCTTACCACCTTTTCTGTCATTTGCTAAAATCCTTAAGAGAAATGATCCTTACTTTTGCCATGAGCGCTAGCTGGGAAACCTTGCTAATACCTTCTAAATTAGATGCCTGAAGTTAGACAAATTAATAAGTAGCCCAACTTCAAATGCCTGTGTTCAGACAACAGAGTTTGAAAAAAATCACGGTTATCCACCGTTCTGAAGGTTGGTGATCAAAATATTCTGGGGTGACTGCACAACCTTCCTTCCTTCTGTCACATAAAGAGAACTATAAAGGTCCACAAAGAATGGATTTCCACCCTTAGATCTGTGATGACAAAAGCTGGTGAGTCCTGGACCAGTATCAGTTGGCAAATTTGTATACAGGGAGGAGGAAAGCCTCATGCGGATATGTGCTCTAAGTCAATTGCTAAAACGGGTCTTAGAAGAGCTCAATTTTAACCCAAGTTACCGTCACATGCATGGCACAACTAGTCAGATATAGACACAGCAGCCTGGACAAGAAGCATGTTCTAATCCTTCTACAGATCATGTGTTGAAAACCAATTAAATTCTACTTGCCCAGTTAAGCAGATAAGTCAAGAATATAAACAACTGTCAGAGTGAAGCCGCCCCTCATCTAACTCTAATCTCAGAGGAGTGTCTTTAAACTCACATTTTTGCAAGCAAGTTCATATTCAGCCATGTACTTTCACCCTGCTTGCACTCGATACACAGCACTACCTACATGATACATTCTTATTCACGTCAAGTTCTGTTTACCTCATGATGATGTGTAACAACCTCATTCACAGACTTCGGCCCATCACTCAAAACACAGCATCAAGGCCTATAGCATGTTTCAAAATCAAAATTTAAAAATTTCTTATTGTGCTTGTTTTCTATCTGTGCAAATACGCACTCAAGAGTCAAATGTACTTGCCTATTTGGAAGATCGCTAGCCAAAACGTGAATTTTAGTCATGATCTGTGACACTCTCAAAGACTACAAACTCTGTCATGCACAATTTTGCTAGCAAAAAGATTATTGCCATGAAAAGTGTTGCGCCAATATAATTATCTAGCACACTGTCAAGTGCAATGAGCAAACAGCACCTCAAGCAACACAGGTAAACTGTCAGAGTATGAATTTTGTTTCGTGGAAAGATCATTGCCTAATTGCTCAATATACACTTTAACTCCAGCATCAACACGAACACCAGCACAGATCAACAATGCTATACACAATTCTCTGATGTAGGTTAATCAAACCAGTCTTATTTTGCACTAAAACGCTGTAGGATTGTTTAACGGGTAGCTTAAGAAACAACGTCACAAATCGGAAAAGAACAATACCTTTTTTGATTGTTTTGTTTTTAGTGAAAATCTGACAGTCTTCAGTGGGGGCTTCAGTTAGTTCACATTCTAGAGTATGAGGCACCCACATCACAAAAATAAAGTCTTAGTTAAGAAATATTATCAGCCATGTTTTACACTATGTTTCCTCCGCTTCCCTGCGTGAAGGATGAAAGCTACAATATTATCAAGGCAGACCAAATACTGAAATTCAAGTTTCCTGAAAAAAAGAGAATGTAGGGAGTAAGCTATTTAAAATTAAAACATATAACAAGCTTTACTAAAAACGTGACTTTATCAAATCCACTAGCACAAGGTTTCAGCATTTCTAAAACATTAAAGGGTCTCATTTATTTTTCTATTAGTCTCTTGTGTCTTTATTAAAGAATTACCTGAGAACCTACATGTCTCATGAAACTTTCTGCAGATACGGAGACTTCAAAAAACATGGATTTGTAAAGACAATGACAAAACAAATGAATTTAAAGTGAGAATAGCAGTGTTATTTTAATATTTTAAATACCAATAAATTTTATCGTAAGAGAAGCTTAGCAACACAGGGACTGAAATTCAAATGCTTTAAAATAACTCAATACACATTTAATGTCTAGCTTTTTGCTAGACAAATATTCTAAAGTCTTACTTAAGCTTTCTTACACCTCTTCAAAGCACATGAGATATAACTGTGCTTTTACATTTATATATGAAGTAAGACCACTTTCTAGAATATACTAGCACTTTAAAATACAACTAGTTACCACATTAGTTCACTTTTTTCTAAAATGTTTTATTAGAAAAACAAGTAATTGTTCAGCTTCCAAGTAAATTATAAAATAAAAGCAAATTCAATATAGAGCATTTAGAAAGCATGATTATGCGTCATATAAAACAGTTACTGTATGGAGAAAAAAACTTTAAAAACCCCAAATAACTATGAAGAGGTTTCATTACCGCAATATTGAGTGTTAATAATATAATATCAATAAAACTGAAAGATGTAAAGAGGTAATTTGGATTTAGCAAAGTTACTTGTCATTAGTTATTAAGTATTGCTCCAAGTGCACTTGCTCTAAGGCACTAACATATTTACAAATAGCATTGACTTCTCTCCCTGAAGGTGCTGGAAACGCACCGGTGCTATTAGACAGGAATTTAGTGTTGGTCCTCTAAGCAAAAATTCAATGACTTCGCTGAGCTTCATTACTAACACAACTTTCCCTCATTAAAAATTCCAAACAAACAGGTGCTTCACACTAGGCCTACTTCTAAAATTGCTTTCTTTTTATTCCCAGGGATACATCAAGAGCTGAGGGAGAATTCATGCAGTATAGATCAGTCAGGCATTGACAGCACATCACACTTTGACAAGCTGCTTGGCTCTGTTTAAAGTCTAAGTTAGGCCTTGGCCCATCAAGGCCATGGCTATTGAATTATTGACAGCCTCTCACTGAGGTGCAAAGGGAAAGAGCGCTATAGCCTCAGTTCAGTAAAGATGAAATGGAAACCCACTCTGAAGCTTACTTTAGCACGTTAAAGGAGTTTTAATGGTCTTGTTTAAAATTCAGTAAGAGAATACATTAGACTGATTATTTTTTCACCAGCTAAACAAAAAGTCTGGGATGTTGTGGAGATTATAAATGACAGGAAGACTACGCAAAGTACAAATTTTATCCGCACCAAGAAGCTGACTAATGTTTCAAACTCATTTCAAATCATCCAGCTTTACATACTTAACATTTTTTCACCATTCTGTATGATCATACTATGCGTAGTCAAGGGTTAAAACTAGCGTGGAGGTTCGTAATCCCAAAATAGAGGCTGGCTTTCATAACAGTTACTTTCTGCTGATGCCATTAAATGTACAAGCTAACGCAATGGCCAAGTCCATGTTTACAATCGACCAACTGCATTACTTCTCTATCTCCCTTCCTTTCTGGCTATCAAAAGAGGACTAAAGGGGTGTCAGTCAGTAACTGGCTAGCCAACGTCTGGTTTGTGTGTTTGTCCTTCCCACGGAAGTCTTCTAGAGAGTAACACTGTTCGTCCACAACTAGCTGATTAATATTAACAATTCTGATCTCCTTACATAATCTCTTTTCTTGTCAAATTTATACCTGCCAAGCTTTACTTGTATTTTAATAGCTGATGTCAGACAAGCAACAAGCAGAAAGTTCCATCTCAGGACTATAATTTTAAATACAATGAGACTCACATCAGCTGTCGCATAGACATGCAGAAAATTATTCCACATGGACTTCTAAAGTGCATCCTAAAAGCTTCAAAGAATGAGTACGTTTTTAAAAGAATTTAAATTGATGATCAGAGTTGGGGGGGGGGGGTTAAGCAATTTGTCTAATGTGACCCTATACTGCTTTCTCCAACATCACTTCCAATATGCTGCCTCCTGTCAAATCAACAAAGAGAGCCTAACAGCACATCTAAATTTGTGTTCATTTGCCTTCTGCAGGATTATCTTTGCCATGTCAAGCATTATAAGTAAATCAAAGATGCTTCTCAGGGGCTGTAAGAGTAGGGCTAATCTCCAGACAAATATTTAGAAGGCAGCTTAGCCTGTTCTGGCTTTAATCGTTTCCAACTGATTTGACTTATTCTAATTACAGCCTTTATGTTATAAAAGCCATTTTTATGTTGCTGAGGAGCAGTTTCACTGCAAATACATGAAATTTTGCTGAGTTTCTGTTCCCATGTCGATTATGGAAATGGTACTCTACAGCTTTCCTCTAATTAGAAAAACACATGCACAGAAGATCAACAATTTTTAACATTAATAACAGATTGGCAGTGTCCTTTTGTGTGTCTTCAAATAATTTCTCAAAATATGACACCACAAAGCCACCATATCCCGCTTGGGTATCATACTAGGAATAATTTCCACATTTTTTGCATATCATATTTATTCAAATACAGAACAGCATCTTTGAAGAAACTGTTTAGTAATTTAACCTAACAGAATAAGATAATTAAACTTCTGGATGGTTTCTGGTGAGGTGCTTTCCAAGCCCATGAACTTGGAAAACACAAACACTCATACACAAAGCAAATTAAACATATTGTTTGACAAATCAGACAGCACAGCTATTTGTTACTTTCAGATTTTACTTACCATGCTATCATTTCCTATAACGAACAGATGGCTGAGATAATACAGTTTTGCTTTTCATCAACTCACAGACTTTTCTTGCTGTTTAATGGAAATCTGTTACCTGAACGCTGTGGACAATAGAAACCAAGGCAGAGGAGTCACAGAACATGTTGCAGATGTCTACTCCAACTTCAATACGTTACTAAACAATGCTTCCCTTTGACGGAAAAGACCTTTTCATTTATTGTCAAGCTGATCCCAGAAAAAGTAGTTACGATGAAATACAAATAAGGCATGTGATAATATATATTATTTCTGCTATGACAACGTAGCAGACAACTCTAAACATTGCTACCTTTCTGTCTCTGGGCAGAAAGAATCAACATTGATCTCTTGGCATGATGAGAAAAACAGGACATTAAAGCACTAAGAGGTGGTATGATATTTTACATATAGAAAAGGTGCTTTGAGAGTCAAAACAGAAGCGACAGGCAACTCTTAAATTTCTGCGTTGGATATATATGCTTAAAAAATATGCACGTCACTTTCAGTACTGTGACTGGTCAAACTGAGCTGCTATAGAATGTAACATATTTTGCATATCACAGGATACTAGCTAGCACAGACTTCCATAAGACATTTACAGCATGGCCTCTAATGTCTTTATGAAATAATAGGTAGCAGGATCACACAGTTTTGCATACTTCTGTGAGGATAATGTCTCCAAGCTCCTTTCCTTTCTCTGAAAAGTCTAGGCTTGTTGACACAATACTGTTAGACATCACCAAAAAAAGCTTAAATGTCCCCATTTGCTAAAACGGAGAACATAAGTTATTCAGGCAACGATTTTAATTGCTTTATTAATATGGAGACTTGTTTTAGAATAGTTTATTTTCTTTTGACTAGGCTTAAGATTTCCATTACATTAGTAATAAACTCTTGGCTTTACATGCAAGTTGCTTATCGGTTTTGTCCGTAACTAGATTTTGAGTGTAAAATTGGTGAAGAACCTCGAAAGAAAGCAAAACTATATGTTATACCTCAAAAAAAAACCTTCCAGCCTCCTATGCCATTTAACTTACAGATGTCCTGAGATAAACGTGTGTTCTGTGTATTTACTAACCCTTGCTGGTTTTATCTTGAGTTTCGCAATATTTGAAATAAGCCTGATTAAAATAATGTAGTAAAGCAGCCAGGAGCAGAAGGCATCACTACCATGTTTCTGAAGTGGATACCGGTTTTCAGAACAGTAAGACAGCTGGTGACACAAATATTTTTTCTACAAGCTATAGGATATACTGTCGCAGCAATGGAGTAAGTTATATTGAGCTTCAGATACAATTACTCCCGAGGCATACAATCTCCAGTGGGTGTTTCCCACAATCCCCTGAGATTACCTCTCTTCTAGGTAATGTCTCAGGAACACTTTAGATTGATTTTGGGTTTTTTTGAGATCATGATAGCTCTCAGAAGCCAAGTGTCTCTTCCTAACACACTGCATAGATACAAGTATTTTTTTCTGAACTGCACATCCTCGCTGCACTGCCCTCTTGCAGCACAGACAAGACATACTACATTGTTCGCCATGTAGGTCTAGCGTAGAAACATTCAGGAACAGAAAAATAGAAACATGACTATTCATTTACTTGAAACATTGCTCACTGGGCACATATTACACCAGTTCTCCAAAGACTGTGTTGGCTCTATTTGCAAACTAAATTTACTTTGGTTTAGATCAACCCATTTTTCATGTGGCTGTTATCCTGACTATTCAAAAGACTTCTACTTAGCCCATCACAGAAGCAAAAACTTATCAGTCTAACAGATGAATGTCCAAATTATACCTCCAAAGTCCTGCTATCACTAGGTTGCCTTCAAAGGGTGAGACTGAAGAATAACCTTTGCCCAAAACTTTCACACTGCCAAATCTCTGAAGTTGCCCACAACCTAAATAGAAACAATAAAAGTTTCTCAAGAAAGTAACAAAACTGATGCAAGAGGTAGCAAACCAAAAATGCTTACCTTTTACTATTCTATATAAAGAAGTATATATAATATTAGAATCACTGAAACCAAGTAACTTTTTCAAAGTATTAAAAAAAAGATAGCAAGCATTTTCAGATGTGATTATTCCCCACTTTGATATCCCAGTGCTATCTGGTGTTTTCTATTGTTGTAAAGAAATAGACTCATCACTGTCAGGAAATTGAGATCTTGATGCTTCTGTGAACAAAATTTTTTGCATAGCTCTGCTGACTGTACAAACTTCTCTGTTTCCATAGGCTACATCTTCATAAGGTAATCCTTCCTTAACAATACATGGTTTGGGACTTTTTAATTCAGAACAATTCTGAGCAGTAAACATGCATTGTCCCCTTTCACTTCAACCTTGAAGAACAAACATGTTTTTGTCCATCTGTCAGGAAAGAGGTAAAAATGGATTGTCGGCCAGGAGAAGTTTCCTGTTAGTCAACTGTAGGTGTTACATGTATGAAAATGCAGAAGTCTTAACAGCATTGAGATGTTTTACTGAAAGAACTTTGCAAGGAGCAGAGGGGCTGAAGTTGATAAACTACACTTTTCAAAAGACCAACTTCCAGATGTCATGCAGATATCACATTTTACAGTTTACATCAACATCTGTCTGAAGAGGATTAAGACAAAATCTTTGCAAAAGGTGCATTACCTCTCATCTCCTTACCACTTGGTCTTTGCTCCTGAAACATCTGACACAAGTCAGTTTTGAGGAGCCAGACCAAAGAACAAGAATTGGCTCTAAAATACTAGCAATAGGGTTGCTACAATTTTATATTAAAGAACTAATTTCCAACAAAAAAATGCCATACATTTTCTAGAGTTTTTAAACAATACCATAAAACTCAAATAGGATCCTTGATGCTCTATAGAAGCTTCTCATAAAACTGAATAAAGTTTTAAAGCAAAATAGTCACTCTTTAGTCACTTAACTGCTTTAGACTGTCAATGTTGATAGGGTTTTGTTTTCATTTTTACATATACCAACTTTTGTAAGCAAATCATAGATCATTTTAGGAACAAGAAGGAAAAATTGAATAATGCACCCAACTCTACATCTCAACTTATTTAAATGAAAAACAGTTAAAGTTTCAGTGCTAAAAAAACCCAAACCAACCTAAACAAAACAAAAAACTCCAACCACTCAGGCATTTTAACAAAGCTAGAATCAATTCTCCTATAAATAACACAGATACTAATGGCTGGATTAGAAAGCTTCGGGGCTGAGACTCCATTTCCATAGCACCAACCATTGTCCAAACACACTGTCTTGGCCATTTAAGTAACAAAGGACTCAGGATGTCCCACATCAGATATCTGAGGTTCCAAATGCAGTTCTGAGTGTCCTGATCTGAATATATGCTAGCACAGGATGCTTTTTACAATATTTGGTACTGTCACAAGGAACATAAAAAACATTCCCAAAACTACCTAATTATTTGTGCTTCTTTACCTTATTTCCTTTCTCTAATATTGCTGTAGCTCGGTGATAAGCTTGCAGAAGAGACTGTTTCCAAAAGGTGGTGCCAGCTGTGCAGTTTCTAATGGCCCCCACTGACCCCTGCAGTGCCCTCTCACGTGTACTGACCCAAATCTGAGTATTAATATGGGTGAACAAGACCAGGATTTTGACTTAGGTTAAACTAACCCAGAGCAAATTGGTTAGCTTCATCCAGATGAGTTTCATTATTTGGTTCAATGAACAGCTGCACAAACACTTACCCAGGTACAAGGAAGGGCAGGACTTCCTTATTCATCTGCAGCGTTACTTTATTTCTCCTGGGAGGCGGGTGAGATATAGAGCCCGACTTTACTCTCTCTGAGAGAAGCAGCCTGCTACTCAAGAGAGTAACAGGAGGTACAAGAGAGGAAGGTTCAATCAGCCTTTTGCTGATTGTCCTATGTAGACTACAGACAGACAAGGTGCTAGAAATGTTGTGGTTTGCTGTAATTTTTAATATATATATATTAAAAAAAAGTCATTCTCTAGAAGTTTATTATAAAAATACCACAATACCAGTCAAAACATCAGCCTTAGTTACTCAGAGGTGTAACACTTACGGAGACATTGAGGCCTGCCCACCCTCTCCACCCCTAAAATGATGGTAACATGAATATTACAGACTTGACTGTGCTGAAGTACAGTCTGGGCCTTAATAGCAGAGCTGCTCATTGCACTGCGATTCTTAAAGGCCTTTTGTCACAAACCTAAAAATACCAGACAGCCAAGACCAATCAGGTACACGAAAGCCTGGCCATTAGAGGAAAACGAAGCACGAGTTAACACTAAAGGTCACCAATTGATGTTCCATGTCTGTATTACTCAGGGTGCTTCAGTACAACACAATTCAATTTGATCTTAGAGACCAAACTGAATTTTCTTCTGTGGAAATTACAAAAGCAGGCTTCTTTTTCCCCCTTTACCAATTTTCACTTTTTTTTTAATCCTAAAATCACAGACTAGGCAAACGAGACATCCCAACGGTATTTAAACAGCCACCGCGAAGCGAGGAACTGCACTTGGAAGGAACTGGAACATCAGTGTGCTAACAGATGATTCACCGAAAGCCATGCAAGAGGAACTGCGTGCCAATACCACACATCTCAGGAACCTGGAGCATCTGCAGCCACAAAGAGAGCTGTGCTTCAGTTACGATGCACTGTGGTTTTGGGCACATTGTAGGGCAGAAGCGTTCTGAAAACCACTGCAGTTCTTGTCGCTTTCTACTTGATGTGCCTGAGTTATCCTTTCAGAGGAGACTGTGCATGCATAGTTTTTATCCTGACATAGACTCACGATACATCCTGGGCATTCACTTGGAGTTGGAAATCACTTTTAGCCACAATCTAAATGTAGGATACCACAGCACACCCCAGTAGAAATGCTGTATTACATTAGACTAGGTAGGACATGAGGATGAAAGAATAAAATCATGCAATGTCCAATTTTATTATTAATCCCTGGGTAAACTACAGCAAACTGTTAATATAATGAAATCCAACTCCATTCAGATTTCTCCCATCTCACACCATTTTTTCACCTTAACTAAGGTCACTAATAATCCTGTTCCTTCGGGGCAGTGATTCTCTACACTCCCATGTATCTATAAGGACTTTGTACATTTCTGGGCTGCAATCACCAATTACAAAGTGTTCTACTTTTCTGCTACAACCCTCCATTATCTCAAGCTCTCCAAAAAAGGAAAGATGAACAGAAATTTAATTAACAAAGTAAGTCTATTAATATGATATAACAAGCTACCTTTTAGGCAAATCCATTCTCTTTATTAAGTGTACAAAACCACAAAAATCACGTTTTGTTCTATCATAAACAGTAGCTTACATCACTCAAAACAGGTTTGGCCTGCATAACTGTGGAAATTTCAAATTCCAGCTATTTCAGCAGTGCTTCAAAAAAATCAAAGAGCCTCCTTTCTTTATGAAAGTGGCATAGAAGAATAGGAACCAAAACCTGCTATTCAGTGTCCTTTAAAAAAAAAAATGAATTGGCAGTATTTCACCTTACAACTAAGGCACGCTTATTACTTAAATAAACAAACAGACTTTAAAGTCCTGGATATTAAGCAGTCCTACAGCTCTAGAAGACAGATGTCCTGTCAGGCCATAGTTTATAGCAATGTGTCTTGAGAAGAGACTACATACATTTGCTATGGTTCTGTACCTAGTACCTTCAACAAGCATGAAAAACAATTCAGAAATAGTTCTGAAAGGCTTTTTCGCTTACGGCTTTAAAAGACCAGAAGCCCAGAAGCTTCGAGATAATAGAATCTATGCCATTTTTAATGTTTAGTATTTGCAGCATAAAGAAAAAAAACACAAACGAATATACAGTGGAAGACAGCTTATTCATCTGTCTTCTATTTCTAAGAAAAGAAGACAAATGATAGGTGTTACTACTTGGCTTCCTTACGTAAATTTATGGGATTTTTTTTGCAGCTACATTAAAAATTAGAAACAATGTAAAATAGAGGGGTAAATGTAAGGACTAGAGGATAAGAGAGTTCTTCAGCAAAATATTTCCTTAAAAATGGGTTCTCTAACAGAATTCAGTTACACCTTGGCTTCCTTAATGATCCAGCGGTATGCTTCCAAGGACTTAATACAAGATAGGAATTTTTGGATGGGTGCACCTTATAACCAGGATGCCTTTTCTATAGAGTTGACAGCTCCAGACGGTACAACAGCAGCATGTGAAATGAAAAATAAGGAATAGTTATTTTGGAGTGACCTGATTCAGACTACTGTTACTGCCCTATCTGCGTTTGCCAGGCAAATTAAGAGAGGCATAAACACTGGCGCTAGAATTTTTCCATGCCTTTTACTTCTCTTAAAAAACAAAAACAAAAACAAAAACCAAACCTACTCTGAGCTTGAAAATAGCATTCTGACACAGAGCA
The DNA here is from genome assembly GCA_033124195.1 of Coracias cyanogaster. Lineage (NCBI taxonomy): Eukaryota > Metazoa > Chordata > Aves > Coraciiformes > Coraciidae > Coracias > Coracias cyanogaster. The sequence continues at coordinate 79,663 of JAVSBS010002302.1, forward strand.
AAATAATGCTTTTTGTTTGTACAGAAGATGTGTGCTTGAAGATGTATCGACGTGATAGACCTGTGACAAATTTGGAAACTATGACACGTTTTACAATTTCAGAATAGACAGATGCATTTAGTTAGCTGCCTATATGTGTACTGCATATAAAATCATCTCTCAGTCTAAAAGCAGAAAATTTTGTCCACTTTGGTTTGTTCTTGTCCTGTAGAATCAAATTAAATAGGGAATTGTGACTATGGGTGACACTTTTGAGGTTTCTGTGCCTCTCAGTGAGATGAGCTGGCTGAGTCTGAGCTAATGCCCAACTAATGCTTCCTGTATTTTAGCAGTCCACTTCAAATTGTTAATGAATTTAAAAATATTACTTGTCCATATTATATACTCTAAAGCATGCAAATTTAAATGTATTCAGCAATGTGATCCTGAAGTATACCTTTATCATCAGCAAAGTGAACCTCAAGAAGAGAAAGGAAATAAAGAAGTTAAAACTGTAAACAGAGACTGTTAGGTAAACAGAGATTGTTAGGTAAACAGAGATTGTTAGGTAAACAGAGAAAGAACTAGAGATGGCCTCTGTTAGTTCTTGCATCTCAACCAATCTACCAGTTAGAGAGATGCTTTTGTTAACTGCCAGGTGTATTTTTGCAACTGAACTACCTATTTCAACTTGCACTGTAACCTCAGTCACAGTCCCTGTACTATAAACAGATGCTTAACATGTAGCCCAGTGGTAGACTCTTGTAAAGCCAGGAAACTGTTTAAAACATCACATATATGCACTGTATTTGATGTATGCTGTGAATCTTAAAAAAGGACATGTTTTCACTGACTTCAAAAAACAAACCCAAGTCAGCTTGCTGTTGGACACCTCTCAGATCGTACAGGCATCTTTCAAATCCATTCCTATAGTTTCTTTAAAACAAACTATAATGAAGAACAATGTCAATAAAGCAGTAAAGTATAAAACATGGTTAAGATTTTAAAATAAAACTGATAAAAGCCAGAGAATGTAGGCTTCAGGGTGGACAATCTGTATCGTACCCATAAAATAACAAATGCCAACTAATCCTTGATAGGTTTTACAGGTAGGTCAAAATTAAAAATAGTAAATATTTAGGAATTTTCACTTGGGACCTTCATATTCTTCATTGTAACCAATACTGGGAAAAGTTAACTCTTCATTATCGCCCTTTCATTGGTGCTGTTCTCACTTGTAAATGTATGCCATTATCACTTCAGAAGTATTACCTCAGTTACCTGCCACTGGGATTGCAGTTAAAGTAACCTTTACACAAAGTGGAGTCTACTTGCCTATTAATGCAGGGAGAAAATTTCCTGTGATTTTAATTGGGGTTACGTGCATGTGCTGATACAAGCTGAGACCCAACTAATGTTAGTTTCATTATTTTGCTTTCATCTTTGGGTATTCTGCTTACACTTTTTGGTCTCCCATTTTAAAAATTCTCATTGTGATGGTTTAAAAGGAATACCAAGTCACACTAAAATAGCGCTAGAAGCTGAACACTGTTATTAGATAAAAGTGGCTCTAATGCATTAGGAGGTGTTGAGTTAATAGGAAAACAGCTTTGATTCACTAGCCTCTGTCTAACATGCCACTACAACAGAAGAGAAAAGGCAGTGGGCAACTCCCCTCTAATCACCTCCTGTTAGCTGCAACTATAGGCAAATTGCTAGTGAGGATTAAGTGGGGAGACTATCACAGGATCAGTGTCAAGCAGAAAAAAAGACTCAATTTGTGAGCAATCATGACTCCCTAATCACTTCTGTAAGAGCTTTAGGAATTACTAAGGGTAGCCTTTAGAAGTGTGGACACATTGTAAGTACCAACCTACAGAGACAAGGGATCTTTTTTATCGCAGAATATATGATTATGATAGACAGAACAGTAAAGTATATAGATAATAAAACAAAGGCTGAAAAAAAGAAATAATTTGCATTCACCAATCCTGTACATTCTTCAGATGACTGAGATTATGATGTATGTGTGTCAACACTGTGAATATAAACTGAGAGAAGCAAAGACTTGCACGGTCCGGAGGCAGTATTACAAACACATCTGTCCGTTAAAACGTGAAAAAAATACCCGTGCTATTGCAACACTGTTCCACATACGAACAGTGGGAGAGATTCTACCCATTACAAATTTCCAAGCAGTTGCTACAAAATTATTCCTTGTCAAATAACTTTAATCCCAGTAACTTTTATTTTTGGTAAAAACTAAAAAAAAATATATTAAAAAAAATTTTAAAATGCAAACACCTACTATTTCATTAAGAGGCAATCTTATTAATAGTGACTTTAACTTGTTATGTATCGTAGCCCTGCAGCAGATAATAAAATTCAATAAAGACTACAAGCACTAGCTTCACAACACCTGACATCTATAATTGTCGGGGTCTAAAAATCAACATGGCCAATAAATGATACCATTTTAGAGCCCACAAAGTTTTATTCTGCCTTTGCAGTCTGAGTTACAAGACATTTGCCTTAACTGCTTGATCAAAAAATTATACCAAAAATTATATTTCCTGCTATCGTTCCACATGACCTGATTTTGTAGTATCAAAAAGAACAAAATTAATGAATATTTAGTCATACTGGGGGGGGGAAAAAAAAAAAAAAACACCAAAAAAAATCCACAAATAACAAAACAAACCCAAACCCAGCTGTTTTTTCAAAGATACTATGACACTAGCTAATTGTCAAAATAAGGCATTCCTTGATACAGGCACGTCAGGCTATGGCTCACCAAGAGCACATAAAACACACAGCATATGCATATGCTAATATGCACTCACAAATACATTTATTGGTCTCATATTTCAGCGTGATAGAGAAGCAGTTATAAAATCAAAAGTAAACCATATCTTTAAAAGTAAAATGTGTTATCATCAGTACTCTTCTAAACATAACATGGTACAATAGTTTCAGTGGTTTTGTAGCACTGGATGTCAAAGTGCTCGTGCACATCAAAACTTGGTATCACTAACGTTAATAGAGGGAAAAGGAATAAAAAACAATTAGGGCTCAGTCATTAATCACTGACAATTCCTTCTACTAATGTACTAATAATCTCACAGGCAATAAAAAGAAATCACTAAATAAACCCAACAAAAAAGCACTGTCCCCAGGCTTTCTATGCATCTCAAACTTGAACTGGAACTAGTATCTTTGTAACAACATCATAAACTCACTTCCAGGACAAAACAGGTGCCTCCACGATAAGGTAATAATTCCTAATAAAGAGTGACTGAAAATGAAGGAGAGCGATCTGTGTGCCATGTAGAAAGAGCTCCTTATGTGAAATATTATTCGAGATACACTGAATACTGTGACTATGCCATACCAGCTTGTTTACAAATCTTCTTAAAGACTGTCAAGAAAAAGAGTACCTTAAATATATAAAACATTTCCTTTCAGCTAGATGCTTAAAGACAAATATATGACATATATAACATTGATACATGTATGGACTTTGGACTCAATGATCTTTATGTGTCCCTTCCAACTTGAGATATTCTAACATGTAACGTGCAGAATGCCTGTATGTCTACTATCTATGTTGGTATTAGGTAGCTAATCCTTTGTCTTTCTAGTACCAATGCTTTTAATCACACTACAAAATATGAATACATAAATTCAGAGCAAAAATAAAAATTAAAACCAGTTGCAAAGCATACCTTGCAAAGTCCAAAATAGACACATTATACTTCTAGTTTTCTTACCACTTGAGAAGTATTTCATAGGTTAAAAAAAAAATATAAAAGTCCACCACCCCACCCTACCTTCAGTAAAACCACATCAACAGTGCCTTCTTGATGCCTTATCTTGCCTGCTCCTTTCACAAACAAAACTAACGATTGTATGTACACACACATAAACACTTATATTTATCAAAATGGATTGGTATTAAATTTACCAACATTTAACTTTTTTGATAACAAGTTGATATATTCTGTAAGGTGCGTCAAGACACAAAGTTCTCGGTGCTTCACTGTGCATTAACAAAAGCACATGCCTTAATCCTGCTATATTAATGCGAAATAATAAAATACATTGCACAGTATTAGAACTTCATTAATCAAAACTAGACATCCAAAATAAAAATGGAACTCCTACATCCCACATTTCCTTTATATAGGCTGGACACATGACCTGGTCAGCGAATCAAAAGCAAGAGCCCCCCCCAGCCCCCCGCCCCCTGGTACCGCATGCCCGTGGAAACACCCTCAGCACCCATTTCTCACACTGGTGCCGAACTGTCCTCAGCTGCCCTCAGACTTCCCCACACTCCCCAAAGACCACTGCTCTGTAAATGGCATTTTACCATGATCATTCCATGAAAAACACACAGCTGAACAAAGATATCTGTGACTGCAAAACAAACGCTATTTTCATTACAAAGAGTCTTGTAAAAGCCTTGTTAAAAGAAAAAAAAGAAAAAACCACCAGCACCTACCACTAATTCCCATTTTCTATCAATTTGCATCCTCTGTGTGCAAACCAGGTCTCTAAAGGGCCAATTTCAATTAGTTTGAATAACGAGAAGCAATGTCTATCTGTCCATGCAGGTGCAGGACTCTCTAGGACTAACTGGCAGACACTGCAATACATTTCTTGCCTTCCAGGTCAGCATTAACTCTAGTTTTAGCGGTTGTAGCTAAAGGCAACTGTACTGTAATCAAGCATCACAGGGATGGGTTTGCTTTCTTTTCTTTCCTTTTTTTTTTTCCTTTTGTTTTGTTTGGTTTTGCTGCTTCCTTGCAGAATCCCCTATTTTAATATACAAACTCACCCCACTGTGAAGTAAGCCCTTGCAGGGTTGGATAGCCACGAGAATGTTAGTGGCTAGTGGTTAGCTCCATGGGAATGAAAAAAAAAAAAAAAAACTGAAAAAAAAAAAGAGAAGGAAAAAAAGAAAAAGAAAAGCTTTTTTTTTAAAAAAAAGGCAAAACATCAGGGGTATGCGTAAGAGAAGGGGAAAAGGATGGAAAATTAATAATCCAACAGGCAGGTTCCCTCAGTGTTATTAATCATGCTGCTTCTCACAAGCTAGAGAGGAGCTGAGATTTGCACATGGGAGGGGAGGGGAATGTACACTATTGGCCAACGAGCTCAGTCCTATACATCTCAGCCAATCCTTCTTTTTTTTCTTCCCACCCTCCCCC
>JAVSBS010002306.1:0-17597 GCA_033124195.1 Coracias cyanogaster
CTTCTGGACCTGCATCAAGTCGAAACGCCGAAAGACTCCAAGCCGGAGAAGCTGCGGGGGGAGGAGGGCTTCAGCATAGCTCTATATTTAACCAAAAAAAGGTGGCGAGCGTAGCATGATACAAACACTAAAGGTTAAAGTGTGCAGTAACTGGAAGAAACAGATTAAAGAAAAAAATAGTATGTCCACTTGGAAGGGAGAGAAGAGGCCAGGGATGGGCATGCTTTTCAGCAGGCATGCCAGAGCTGGAACCGCATTTTGAACTTCATGTCACAGCTCCCTCAAGTGTGCGGTCCAGATCGTATTTTTATGTCCAGAACCTGAACAGCAGGTACTGGTTTAATTTTAATTAAAGCCAAACACAAGAGAGACTCCCATCACCTCCTGAGTCCAGAATAAAGGGAATCAGAACGAACCAAAGTCGTGCACAGCTTGGTGAGGGAAACAAAACGACCCTCTCACTGTTTCTGGCATGAAAGCCAACATCTTCTAACAAAAAGCAACAAAACCTGCACTACATCCTCCCAAAGCAGGAGGAAATACATGCAGGGCCTCAATCCACACAGGAGCAGTGACAGAGTGCTCGTGCTACAGAACATGTTGCAGAGCTCTTAAAGGATGAAATTAATTTGGGAACATCATAAAACCAAAGAATGAGGAAGTGGAAGTGCATGCCTACTTACCGAGTTTCACTTCTGCATTCTCTGTTAACAACACATTCTGCCCTTTGATATCCCTGTGAATCACATGATGGGCATGAAGATGTGCCAACCCCTGCATTAAGGAGAAGAGAGGAAGGAGAGATGTTCAGAGTGAGGTTCTTGGCTTAGCAACAGCGTACCCATACCCAGCACTCCCAAAGTCCATAGCACTGAGTCTTGGGCTCTTGCTCCGTGGCTGGGTGCAATGGGACTTGCAGACACCTTGTAGCAGCCCACCACCCACACAGCTTTTGGTAAAGGAGCAGAGACCCAGGCCCCAGGTCATGCACACGCTGTACCAAAATAGAGCCCAACATCTGCACAGTGCAAACACCTCTCAGCTGTCACAAGAAGAAAGTTCAGCTTCCAGAAAAGTCTCCATTCAATGACACTGCAAATTACATCAGCGTTAGTGTACATCACTGGCATCTGACACATAGAGTCACCCAGAATTTAGTCTGGGGAAAAGGGGTAGAGGGAGAAAGGAGGCAGCATGAGCACGCATATATCCAACCCCAAGAAGGGGGTGGGAGGGTGACGGACTGGCAGTTATGTTTGAGGGTTGACTGACAACAAACAAAAGCTCTGCTGCAAAGCTGCAGTTCACATCTCTAGCCTCTCTAAATACAAAGCCAGATAATTGTTCCTTGGGAAAAAAAAAAGCATGCAAAAGAGAAAAAAATAGTATGAGCATTATACTTTCCAAAGGAAACAAAACCTCCTGGCATACGGTGCTTTTTGTTGAGACAGCACCTGGATGCATGCCCCAAAGCGTTAGCCATGTGGAGGGAGGGCTGAGGAAGACATATGTTGCATTTTACTCTCTAATGTAATTGGGAGAACAACAGGCAACCCTCTTAGCAACTGCCTGTATTTTGGTTTCTCCTCAGCTCTCTGCTTGGAAAATTGTAGTCTCCAGTGGGATCGTCTTGCCTGTTCATGTTGCCCTCATAGGCTTTTAATGTTTTATGAAAAATAAAGAAATAGAACCTTTACAGCTGCAAGAGGTTAAGAGAGTAGTGGTTGCTGTAGAGAAGTATTTCCCAACACATGTTCTTCATTAAATGATCATTTACCAGTTTGCCTACATAACCATTGGGCTATTTTCTTTTCTAAAAACAGTTAATGAGCGTGACAAAAAAAAAAATCACCATCCACAGCTCCTCCTCACACATGTCACAAGTTAATCAAGCAAACAACTGATGTCCCTGTGACCTTTCAATGGCTGCTAAGCAGGGTCTTATTTTTCACAGGAATGAAGGCTTTTCCACAGCTTCACAGAAGACACTTTTTAAAGCCTTCTGCTATGCTGATCCAGCCAGAGAGATAATAATCTGTTCTCTCCAGAGCAGCATCTAACCTTATGGAAAAAACACATTTGCAAAGGGCTGGGAGGAGACAGAGGGGCACGTCTCTATTCTTCTGCAGTCCCTAGGCCCCTCCAACCACACAGGGATCCACTGAGTCAACCCTCACCTGTATCTCCACCTGCACCAATCTTTAGCACTTTAGCTCATTTTAACTTTCTGTTACACAACCTCCCTCCTCCCTCTCTGACAAACTCAGTGTCAAATCAAGTTTTGCAATGTCTCATTGCAGTGTGAGTTTAGCATTCCTTTTTTCCAGATATTCCAGTTCCTGCTAGCAAGCAATTAAGGTTCCTTTTGCAAATCTCTCACAGGAATGAGAAAATAGCTTTCACCTAATTCTTTTCTGAGGTAAATAACTTTTTCTTCTTCTCAGAAAGCAGGACTACTTTACCTGAGGAGAACCTAGGATGAATGCAGCATAGCATGAAATACCTCCGGGGTCATGCAGTTCTCAAATCAAGAGCAAGATCAGTCCTGTAGAAGTTAGCTTTCCTCATATTAAAGCACGCTAACCATTTGATTTGAAATACAAACGTCAGTAGGCATTCTTCTTCTCCCTCATAAACAGCTTAAAATGTGCCAGCCTGAACACCAGCGCTCAGACTCTTTCGCAGCATTTGGAATTAGAGTGAGAGGCCAGAATCGTATGTCTCCCTCCCTCACCATCTTCAAAATTGCCAAGGCAGAGCAAACGTAATGTAGACAAGTGCAGTGCTGATTTATGCAAGAGCCAGTGGTGGTTTCCTTTAACATAAAGCCCTTCAGAACTTCATTTATGATGAGGCAATTGAACAAACGTACTGTGTAGTGGTATGGGTAGGAGGCAATTTGTTTTACAAAGAAGCACGAGGAAAACTGTAACAGATTTACTTAGTGTAGCGAACAAATGCCAATTCAAAAAGCACTTAAACTGTATCAACTGGAAATTAAATATGAAGAGTAATTAGTTAAAGCTTCAGTTTTAGGAAAACTGGTAAGCAGCATTGCTCTTCCTGAGAAATTGCTCCAGGTAGACTGCAGGAATAGACAATATGCGAGCACATGGCAGCACAGGAGTCCTGACTGCTGGCCTGAGCCAACAACTCCCTTCCTCCACAGACTTGATGAGGAGCAGAGAAAGACAGCTGCAAGCACATTTGGAAAAGCCTATTCCGCACCCTATTGTCTTATGACACTGTTGCAACCTCAGGCTTCACCGAACCAGTGTATTATGGACACCGTTTAACTGCTTCTACAATAGCTAAGATCACTGGTTCTTCTGCTGGCTTCTCATGACTAAAAATTGCTATTTTCTGCAAGGCTGCTGTTCAATGCAGTACAACTCACACTGAGTTAAATGATGTGGAGCAGACATCTATCTGCTCCTACGCACTCTCCAAGCAATGACATGGCTAACAGGATTGATTGGAAACAGCTTCTTGCAGAACCCCAAGTTAGGCTACATCTCTGTAAGACTGTTACCAGTGGAGCAGACTACTTTCCTTACCCGGAGAATCTCTCTGGAGATATATGCTATCCAGTCTTCTTTCAGAGTATTCCCTTTCGTGTTCTTCACAAGGTCTGTGATAGAGCCTGCTCCACAAAACTCCATAACAAGCTGCAAAGCAAATATGCGCATACAACCAACATTAGACACAGTTCCCAGCTGTCTAGCGAAGCAAAATAATCAGGTTGCAGTATTGATTTGGGAAACCCTCGTGAAGCAGAGAATATAATTTATTTTATATCTCTGCCTGGAAAACGGATTCAAACCAAATGTCTCCAATGTGTGTCAGACATATATGGAATATGTCTCACATTAGTTACCACATTTTCAAGGACTGATTTAATCACTGTAATTTAATCCTGGGAATCTGGATTTCCTCAACAATGCAAAATGCATTAGCAGCAACAGGAGTAAGAGCACATCCAGTGCTGATGGAATCAAACTGATCACACCATTGCAACACATCGCTTTCCTTATCTCCCATTTATTTATGGAAGAATATGCACTGATGCCTGTACCCTGCCATTTCAAACCTAAACTTCAATCCTCTAGAGGGTGCAGATGAGGTGGGATGAGAAATGTAATGGGTACAATTCTCAAGTGTAGCTTTCCTTTTACAGCCACACATTCTTACTTCTCAGCTTGTCTGCCTTGTTCCCATGAAACATGTTACTATCCATCTGGGAAACGGAGAAAAAAAAGTTGCTTAAAGAGCAAATCCATTGCTAATAGGAAATCTCGGTTCAGCCATCCTCTTAAGGATGCATGATTAGCCTATGTGATTCACTTATCTATCTGTTCAGGCAAGCACCAAATTCCATTAATTTGTCTTTCCATAGTGTGATACTTCCGTCATCCTCAAACTATATGCAAAAGGGGAAGACTTATGAACATGCTAGAGAAATATCTGCTTACCCACAGTTGATCGTCATGTCCTGGAGGACTTTTCTTAATGAAAGCACCATAATAAGTTGCAATATTTCTATGATGAGAGTATTTCTTTAGCATATTAATCTCCAGTTTGATTTCTTCTTCTTCGTCCTTTGGAAAAAAAAATGAAACCAGTATGTTTAATATACTACGTGTATTATTTATTTCTTCTCTTTCACACATGTAGTTTTTTAAAAGTTCAATTTATATCAGCATCATGCTCAATAAATGCATCCTATGTCCATGGCATCAAAATCCTGTTTACTGAGATAGTCTGAAACAGACCTCTCCTTTCCCAAGTTTTCAGTAGTGCAAAAAAGCAAATGAAGGCTGCCCTGGACATCATCCAATGATGGAGCAGGACAGGATCTGTTTAAAACACTATGCTTGTAGTACCTTAACCAAATACATAGCTAGCAGGGTTTTTTCCTATATAACCCAGAGAACCAGAAAATCAGAAAAGTCTATGAATTTATTATAGAGGAGTATTATTTCCATCTTCCTCTCTTTTTTTTTTCCTTTAATTTTGAAAACTGCAACTGCTTCTATTTAAATGCTAGACAACCGCTTGGCACAGCTGACTGCCAAAGCATGCCCTCCAAGGTGGGTCCCCCCATGGTGAGGACCACAGGGCCCCACCTCAGTGCTAGTACAGGCCTGGCACAGGAAAGCAGAGGCGGAGATCAGGAATTCCCCTCAGTGCATGGACAAGGCATTTGCCTCCTGCACAAGTTTCCTCCTCTTCCATCTGCCTCCATACAGGAAGAGCAAGTGCATCAGGAAGAGAGCCCAGGCAGTAAACAGGATGCTGGGACACAAAGGCAGAGGAAGGATTTCCCCTGGCTCCCCGCGAGCCTCAGTGAGCTGCCAAGCAGAGAGCAGCTCAGGTGAAGGGAGGTCATCCTTTCAAAGAGCTAAAGTGGGTGACACTATGCACTCACTCCTTAAGAACATCCACAATCCATTTTTGAAGTGACAGTAGGACATGTTGCACGGCAGGACCCAAGGATCCGTGCACGCTTTGAGGTGATGTCTGAGCAGACAGCCAGCAGACACAGAAGGAGGAGCAGACATCATCCCACCTCCAGCTCTCTTACCACACCTAGGCAGTAGGAGCCTTCACAAAGCACCTCTGAAGCAATCAATGAAAAGACAGTGGGTTGACTCCTTTAGCGCAATCTTTATTCGCTCCACAATTTTCTAGACTTAGATATCCAGGGGGGAAACGTCTACCTTAAATTGGTTCCAGGAAGAAACCAAAAACTCCGTTCCCTAGGGTGACTGGCTGATGGAAATGGTAGCACATATTTTGATTATCCTATAATGTCAAAGCTGATTACATTATAAAATTTTAAGCCTTAAAACTTCCTTGCAATTTGTACCATACTAGCAATCAAATATCCTATTCACGACATTTGCAGATGTTAATACTAAGTACATGTTAACTATTTATACACACTAGTATACTTGGCTTCAGCAAAAGCAACAATTTTTGCAGCAAAAATGCTACAAAGCAAACAATTACTTCAAATACACTAACTGTGGGATGCAATGCTCACTCACAAATTCTTATGAGAGAATTCCCAAAATGCACCAGGGATAAACTAGTCTTAAATCTTCTCATGATGCACCTTTAAAGTAAAATACTGTGTACTTCTGGAAAGCTGAAAAAAACCAGTAAAATAATCTTGTAAATCAAAGTTCCCAGTGAACAGCAGTCCTGGGATAAAGTTATCAGAACAGCTTTTTGAGCCAAAAGCTAACTCACTGCTTCCTCAGCTGCTTCTGTTGTCCTTGGTCTTGTGTGATTTTTTTTTATTTATTTAGACCATACGCAAAAAAAAAGAAGGAGAAGAATAATAATAAGAATATGAATATATGCTTACACAAGAAGCTACCACACTGAACTTCAAATTTAGGAAAAAAAACTGTAAAAAGGCATCTATTAAACTTAATGTTTTAGGACTTAATTGCTGATAGGTTAATATGTGTAACTGGATTAATCTATTTTGCACTGACGTTTTATATAAAAATTACTTCCTATCCTTGGCACATGAACACAATAGCTTTTACAATACAATGGGCAGGATGTCCTAAAGGTTGTTCATGTTTATCTATTGTAACAACAGCCAAAAATGACAACGCTTAGACAGGATCTATGTCTGAAAGATAAAATAATTTAAAAATGCACCCCCTCAAAAAACCCCAAGGAACAAACAACAACAAGAAGAGATGCACACAGACCCAGTGGACGGCAGCCAGTTACTGCTCTTTCAGTTTTTCCTTGTAGCTGTGTCAAAGCACCTGCTCAATGCCCTGCAGCAACCCCCAAGTATCTCTCTTAACTAAGGCTAAAACAATGGTCCCAAAGTCCTATTTCAGATGTCATTGAACATTTGTCCACAACACAAATAGCATCTCACCTACAGTTCAATCCAGTCCAAATTCCAGCCTACAAAAATAAATGGATTCAGTAATTCTTGCCAGGCTTTGGAGGACTCCACTTAGTGTGGATCAATAAGTCCCTGGCTCAGAGTCCTGAAGACTTTGTGGCGACAGGAGCTATCATGAGGATTAATCAGCACAAAGGCTGCAGTACTGCTGTGATACAGCAATTGGTGTAAGATTAAAAAATAAATGAATAAAAAGATGGCCAGACCAAAATTGTTCTGTTCTTGATTCAGGAACATTTTTTTCCAGGGTACAATTGATTTAATTCTGATGTGGACGTCTAAAAGAAGCCAGTGTGCACCCTACCGGTGTTTACTTCTCTCCACTAACTACAAAAGGAGGATGAGGTCATTAGCCAAGATCCACACACCAATCTTGCAATGTCTCGCATCAAGGTGAGATGAATCCCACCCCAAAATCTCACCAGGTAAGACCGTTTCTGCATGGGTCTCCTTATGGACATATGCCACAGGGAAAGCAGATCTCAGCCTGCAGCAGGGATCCTCCTGTGCCGAGGTAGATGTTTCAGTGGCCATCCTGGGATTTGGAAACTTGAGCCAGCTCAGGTACAAGGTCCCTCACCTCCCAACAACACAGGCATTGCACCACCACCAACCTCCCTCCATTTGCAGAGGCTCCAGGATCACAAAAGGGGAAAATTAAAACTGAATTAGGTGAGAGACTGTCATTCTCATGAAGGAATACAAAAGTACATCCTTTCTCCTTGGAGGAGAGAGGCAGCTGGTGAGCCCTGCCTAGTGATTTTATGCAGCTGGCATCAATTACCACTTTAAGCCATTATCTGTGGATACAAACTCCCATTGAAACCTTCTTTGTCTGGCCTTTGATGGGGCTGGCGTACGTGTTTCATACTTACACATTCGCTGTCTGTTTGTGACAGCACGTCTGATTACCAGTAATTTTTGCAGTAAGCTATACTTTAGCAAGACTCACAAGCTTGGAGCGGCCTTCCTCTCCCTTCCCATGCACTTCCCTTCAGAGATTAAACAGACATGTCAGCATCTCTAGGGATTTCTAACCACAGCGCTGTTTTATCAAAATGACTAAAGGTTAAAAACCGCATATGACGCCCGCACAGAAATCCACCTAAGATAGTTTCTAATCATTTGAATTAGCACATTAAAAATAAAACTAGGCGTGTTACCTCTCCACTTGCCACCTAGTGGCACCTGATCAGCTCACCTGCAGCTGTAGCATAAAATCTCAACACCACTTGCTCTTCCATTCATCACTGCACACTAAACATCAGATTATTTTTTTTGCACACAGACAGCAAATCAATGACCTGTTATTTTTCATTACATCACCATTTACAAGATTTTAATTATTTAAGTATCTGAATGATTGAAGTATCTGACCATGGTTGCCACTGGAGTTAGTCTCAGCCAAATAAAAGCTACGAGAGCAGATCCATGTAAGGAATATTAATCTGGACAGCTCAATTATTCAATTTCAACACATTTTTCAAAGGTAAGCCCCTCTGCATCATCATTGTAAAAAAAAAATCCTAGAATTGAGAAGCACTTTGCTGGACATTGTGGGAGGGAGGGAGAAGAAGGCAACTACAGCTCTAAAGTGCCAGAAGCAAGGAGGATGTAGCCAAAAGAAAAATAACTTCATGCTTGCCCTGTTTTTATATACTTCCCTAAACATCATTGTCTAGGTGCTCAGGAGACCAAGCAAAACAGTCCCAACCTGCCCCAGCACTGCAACTGGTGTGAGACCTCTACAAGAATCTGTCTGTGAGAAACACCCAGTTAAGGGGGGAACAACACCATTTCCCAAAATCGACAGCACAAGGAAATTATTTCAGGAGCTGGATTTAAGTAACAAACAAAACCCAAAACACCTGAAGGTGCAGCAAGGAAGTATCCCAGGGGATGTAAATGGTGACTTCCCATCCACAATCCCTGGTGTGGAAGAGCTGCCTGATCACTGCTCTTTGCTAGCTATTGAGCTACTGATTCTGCCCTCTCAAGGGACGGTGCAGGCCAGGGAAGAGAAACTTGGGGTGATTTCAGATTACTACCCTAGTAATACGATGAGGGGAAACATGAATGAGGAAACACAGGCAAGCAAGGATAAAGCAAGACAATGTTCCGTGATGAAGGTATGAGCAAGTTTACCAACCCTGTCAAATGATTTATATGCTGCCCTAAATCAGTTTGCAGAGGAATACAAATTGTTCCCTTTAGTTCCTTTCCTTTTTGATTTAAGAAATGAGACAGTGACAAATCTCAGCTCTCCCCACACAAATGCCATCCAGTCATTTTAAGCTACAACCAAGTGTTTTAAGAATTAACACCACTCCCCAGCTGCATGGAAAGCCGAGCACGCAGGCTAAGGGGGATGGGGAAAGAGAAGCCTCCAAGTCTCCTTTCCTTTGCTTTCCCAATGTTGCTCAGAGAGCTCTGCCAGGGAGCTGTGCTGCCTGCAGAACAGCAATTGGCAATGCTCTGCCTGGTGTTTCAGAGTAAGCTGAGCTGCTGAGGATCATGAGTTCCAGCAGTGGCTTTTGGGATTTGGGAATCTTTGTATCATGGGGGAGCTGGGATCTGTGTGGAGAGGCAGGCAGCAGGCTCAGCCTGGTGCTGGGAGGGGAAAGGGATTGCTAACCCACGGGCTCCCAGAACACTGGAGAGCAAACTGGTTTGCCTTCAGTGGCATCAAAATGATGACAACTTAGCCTTTCTTTCACCATCTCCACCAAATATGCAAGTTAAAGAAGAACGAGAAGCCCACAAGAAACTCAAGTTTATTTTCTTTTCTACTTCCTCTCACTTTTCCTTTCTGCTCTCCACCCACATCAAAAAAAAAAAGCTCCAAAAGGCACCAATTGCAAACAAAAATCTTCCTGGATAAATCATAACACCAACTTTTGCAAATTACCATTCTGCTTGTGTGTCACATCCTCCCGCCTCCTTGCACCCCAGACCTGGCTGGCATCCATTCAGAGCAGAATCTGTCGAGGACAGGGAGTCTGAATAGTGCCTAGCACAATAGGTGACCTTTTCTGGTGCTGGAATCCATAATATATATATACACTTGTTAATAAAGTTCTCGCACACGAGGGAGATTTTTTGGCAAGAATAGTTGGGGCAGCATTGCACACAGCACAGTATTTGAACGGGGAGCTGTGGTGCTGCCTCCAAGCCAGGAACGAGATTGTAATTTTGGGAGGAACCTAACCACAAGAGCAATGAGACTCCAAGCGCTGGGCAAGTCCCTGCCAGTGCCTGCCAAAGTAGGAAGTTCGTGTAAAGCAGAGCAGCTTGCAGCACAGAGAGCAGAACGTGGAGAAACATGATCCTTTCCAACACAACGGAGTGCTGGAATTCAGAATATGACATAAAATAGTTCTTAAAAGAAAATACCAAACACAGGCTTCTTGGGAGGGAAAGCCTAAACTGTTTAAAAGAATAGACTTTAATCAAGATGTGCAGTAAACATTTAACAAGTCCATATACAGTCCCTCCTAAATCTTAACATATAAGAGCTTCCAACTTTCTTATTACATCCTGCCTTTCTTGAGAGTCTTTTACCGAGCCTTTGAGCTTTATTACCCTCAAGCTAAAGACCTCATGGAAGTTTATTTCCCTTCCGTCTCTCTCCTCTGTTGCCTTCTCACCCCCAGCATTCACTGTGCCTGTCCCACCTCACACACAATGTCTCTTTCATGGACCTCTTACCCATAGACTCTTCTCATCCTGGCATCAGCATGTTCATTTCTCTGCATCGTCCTTCAAGTCCTTCCCAAACATGCACTTATTCAAAGGCTTCCAGATTGTTTGCCCTTAAGAAAATGCATCCGTGATGCCACATGCTCAATGATACAGAAGGAGCACTAGACATCCAGCAAGCAACGACCTGTGGTCAGCATCACCCCACCATCATTGTGAGGATGCCTCTCAGACTGTGCCCCTCGTCCACCTATGGAGCCGGTGCAGAGAAAACCCTTCACAGGCTTTACCATTTGCAAGCTTTCTGTAGCCCATCTTGTCCCTGTGAGCTGCCCACCAGCCTCCGAGCTGCTTCCGCTGTTGGCATGGAGCCACACTGCCAGAAGTGGCAAACTGGCAACACTGCTCAGGCACAGCAATTGCAGAAGAGGGCTGTGATGTTTTTTCAAGGGCCAAAAAAAAAAAAAAAAAAAAAAAAAAAAAATACTATTTTTTTGAGAACTGGCTGGCAGAACAGTGCTGCCCTTATGACCACTTTTGGTTACCTTCAGTGGCAAGATTTCATCAAGCAGGTTAGAAACACACTTCCCAACACATGCAAAACAGAGGCTGCTTTGTCTCCTCTTGGCATAACAGCCTCTCTACTGCATGCTAAAGGCACCATCTGAAATGAGAGAAAATGAGCCAAATTGTTCGCAACAGTGCCATCGCTGAGGCTGCGGCCATAAAGCAACAATTAAATTAACTGGACAAGAAAAGCATGAGGGAAGGCTAGCTCTTAAGCAGTGTCCCAGCACTACCCAAAGAAGCCTGTGTAGCAGCATTGTGCAGGCACAGGAGAAGGCATCACGTGCAGGCAGAAAGGAGCCAAAAACCACGTGAAGACAATACTTGTCTGTTATCTCCCCCCAAACCACCTCCTCTGCCAATCACTTCAACAACAGTATTTTCTTTCTTGCCTGACGTGCCCCCCGTGCCTTCGCTGGTCACTGAAGGAGCTGTGCTGAAGGCATGGAGGCTGCACTGCTGTGGTCTCCCCCAGTAAAACCCCAGGATACCATGGGCTTTTCCAAAGAAACCTCCTAAGGGCAAATCCTTTCAACCATTTCCAAAGCTAGTCCCTCAGTCCTGGTCATGATTACTCAAAAGAGTTTCCTGCTCAGGCTGCATGTTTATCCCTGCTATACAATTCAACCGCCTATCCTCATCAAGCCTAAAATTATTTACAAGTTATGTAACGAACTAGCCTTGTACTGAGATCGTCAGAGCTCTCATAAACAAGGGACGGTTTAGCACCCTACTTCCATTACTATGATTCACACTACAGCCAGCCTGTTGCTGTACAATTCTACATTCAGTCTTAGTAGTTCTGTGATCAGAACAAGCCCTTGCTAGCAGATATGAAAACTAAGTCTGTGTGTGAAGTAAAGAAATTAAAACTATTTCCTATGCGCAAAGCTCCGAGCTCAGACAGTAACAGACAGACACTGGAGAGAGAACAGGCTTATGCACAAAGCCAAGAAGTTGCACAGTTTTCTTACCTTCAACCTCAGTGTGCATTTGATGCCAAGGAAAGCAGTATCTCCGAGGGTGACAAAACCAGGGGAGGCTTTTGCCCATTGTTTGGCCCCTGTTCTCCCTGGGCAGCTCCCCTACTCCCACCCTAAGGGCAGATCTTCTTCCCAAAGGGGATTGATGCACGGGTCCACCCCTGCATGTGCGTGCTGACACTGCTGGGCCATAGTTAGGACCTCAGATATGGAAAAGGCTCCTAAGTCCTGCAGGTTTGATGAAGCTGGAGAGATTCAACAAGAAACTAAAGTTTCTAGTTTGAAACTAAGCTGTAATTTTGAGGGGGGTAAGGCAGAAGACAACATCAGAGAGGAGAAAAAACAAAAGACTGAAATGACTGAAGGTGGATTTCCTATGTACCAAAAGCCACACAGAAGCTATATTAGCAAATTTAAACTGGGAAGGTACAATACATTAAAAATGGCAGTTCTGGCATAACACAAATGTTCTTCTAGTACATACATCATTAAAACTAGAGTTACATGAACACATTGGTTTCCTTGCAGAACAGATTCCTTCAGTATACAGCCTCACACCCACACTGATCAACAAGTCCTGTAGATGAACAGGGATTGGGGGATTTATTTGCAACTCCTCTTTCACTTTGTATATTGAATGAAAACCAAATGCTAAAACACAAACAAATTACCCGAGCAGTTTGCAATCACAAACCCAAAAGCTGTAACCACACACACCCAAACAGGAACAGAACAACGGCAAGGAAGGAAAAGTAATCCCAGTTTGGAGTCTCCTCAAGGCTGTTTCATACAGGATCCTTTATTAAGAAGAGATAGGGCTGGAGAAGTAGTTGATGAGAAATTCAGGAGGTTCATCACATGCCACCATTTCTTTGCCCAACAGTGATTAAGGGCTTGGCACTGCTTGATATGTAATATTATTTAGGTCAAAGCAAACACAGATTTGCGAAGCAGAGGGAGCAGACTGGCAACAGGACTCAAAAATCAATCATATATTAAAAAAAAAAAACCAAACAATTAAAAAAAAAAAAAGGTGGAGCCCAAACAAGCATGACCACAATTGCCAGCAGTGAGCAGCTGGCAGCCATGAAGTTAGTACCTCGCACTTCTAGGAGACACAGTCCCACTGGTGATGTTCACCCCTCTATGGGATGAGTCCCACCACGGGTGGACAGACCTGTCCCATTACTGGCACCTTTCCCTCTATGCTAAATTGCAGGCACTCAAGGAAGCTACGCTCCAGGCTTCAGCACAACCAGTAAATGCCTAAAATTAGACAGAATGAATCCAGGCTTTGGTCACTGGCAGCATCAATGGCTAAGGCCAGCAAACAGCCGCTGGACGACTACAAGTGTTATTATCAACTTTGGGTTCTGAATCCAAATCAACTGGTAGATGGAAGAAGAACTTTGTAACACATTGCTAATCCCTCAGCCCTCCACATTCCTTAAGTCTTCTAGGCTTTAATTAAGCAAACCCTCCTTATTAAAATGTTGCAAGTGTTGCAGTTTTCCTTCCAAATATTTAAAACGCCGTCTGCAACACTAACAAAGCCTGCATTTTGTCAGAAAATGAGTACTAAGAAAATCCTTGAAAACAAAATGACTGCATTTTCTTTGCAGACGAACAAGCCACTTCAATAAAGTGACATACTTTGCTTAGCTCATTTACTAGGAAGAAATAGATTTAACGCTTCTTTTATAAAGTGCCTCAGACAGAGGTACATGTGCCAGATGAAATGACAGACAGTCATCACATCCTCAAACATCGATGGTAATACACTGGCTAAAATCCACGTTTATCACCCATTGTATGTGCTGCTGGTAGCCTATGCTCTGTTTCACACCCAAAAAACTTCAAATTTGGGCTATGCCACAGCCTCCAAAAAACTACTTGTAAGCAAGGACTAGTGTGAGATCATGATCTGACTTATTCAACACAAGGTTTCTTTTGTGAGGCAGCCAAAATATGTAAATTACCCAGGAATAAAAGGAATCATCCGATCTGTACATGTGTCTTACAAACACGATTGAATGACACAGTGCGAGTGCACAAGTCATTACAAGCTTTAATTTCAGGTAATCTTTGCCTAAAGGTTAAACACTTTAGCTCCTCTGGTCCAATACTAGTCACCACTAGAGTTCTGGCAGTAACCCACAACCCTCTCCCTTGCCTTACGCAAAGAAAGCACTGCAAACGCAAAATGCCAGCTGTGAATGGGGGGACCCAGAGGTTCAAAGGCCCATTCCTCTCACCAAACAAGAGGCAGAAGGGATCGCAAAGAAAGCTGCGACACGAGCCCACTGTCATGTGTTTGAGAAACAGGTTGAATATATGCTGTCTGCACAGACTGTGGGGTGGATGGGGTGAGGAGAAGGGAGAAGACCTGACCAAATCCTACAGGCTTGTCAAATTCCATTTTCAATTTTAAAAGTATCCCAGAAAATACCTTCCGTTTCTTTCACTGATATTGCAAGCAAAGACTGCTTCAAAAGCCAGCAGAAGGAAGGGTGCTCCTCTGCCCTTTGCTACCATCTCCACTTTCTCTTCCTTTTCTCTCTGGTTTGGTGAGAACTGCTCCTCCCATCAGCAACAGAGCAGAGGGTTAACATCAGGTTGGTAGCTGTTAGACAGTCAGCTCTACATATACCTGCAGAAATACCCTGTCCAAGCCCTCAAACCACCTGCTTCTTCCTGGGGAGGAACGGGCTCCTGCAAAGAGCAAACTTGATGACTGATGACCCATGACAGATGCCAGACCAGACCTGGGGTTTCTGCTCCTCCATGCTCTTCTGCAGCCTTCCTGAAGCCTACAACCCAACTGCAAGTTTGGGGGTGAAAAAGCACTATCAAGCTCAGCTACTGCACGGGAATAAACAGAAAATAAATAACTAGAAATATATAGACTGAGAGTAACTTTGCTGGAGCAAAGATTTCTCTTTAACTTGGTTGTTCACATAATAATGAGATCCACGCTTATAACCCTAAGGGTTTTCAAAGCAGGAAGGAAAACAGATATTATATTTTACCTCTAAACACACTTGCCCTCAGAAATACAGCTCTTTTTAAAAAAGGAAATCCATTACAGAATGATTTACAACTGACTGACAAGATGATGATGACGACTCTGTAATTATCAGGTCCAATCACTCAAATTATAATTTACCAGCAGACACATAAACTACTCGATTCACAGCTAACATTTTCTTCAGCACATGCTAGATCCTTCCTAAAACAAGAGGGGAGACAGAAAACCTCTATCAGTAACAGACAAACGTGGCTGTTGACAAGAGGAATTTGGGGATGTCTGCAAGAGGCAAATCTCCCTTCGTGTTTGTGCCAAGCCCTTCCAGAGGACAGATGACAACTGGAGCTGTGACCAAAAGGCTTTTATTTTGTAATCAGATAGTAACAGCTGTTAGACAGGTACAAAGGTGCGGCTGCATCCGGGCATGCATGATAAGGAAGTTCTTTATAAAATGAGTTGCTGAGGTTTTGATTTTCTTTGGTAGATCAATGCTGACTTATGCACAGCATTTAAAATTGCCCTGCACTGCCAAAGCTCTATAAAGGCTGTGCACTTTAGTGTACAAGTAAGTGCATTTGGCGTTACGCCACTATGTACAAAATCATTTTCATGCAGCTGCCAGCCGAAGGGAACTATATTCTTGGACCAGATGTTTTTGTTGTCAGCTCTGCCAAGCACGCCTGGAAACCTCACAGCTGAGTGGTGCTGCAGGAGTGAATTAACAATGAACAGAGCCACAAGATGCTTGTGTCCATCTATCAGATGGGGCATCACAGTCCCCTCTCTCCCTTCCTCCCCCTCTCTGAGCAAGGAAGCTGCAGCCAGCCAGCTAATTATTTACCTGCCCAAGAAGAAAAGCCCTTCTGCCTCCATCAGGAGAAATAAAAGTAAGAAATACTTGCAGAAAATATTATGCCCCAGTTGCATTTACCCTTAGCTGGGCAGGTGACAAAGAGACCACGATTAACAACCAAGAAAACAAGAGTGGAGAAAATAGGAATGGTCCTAATACTACAATACGTTTGGCTTTGCTGCTGGGCTGTGAACAGGCTTGCATTTATTAAATGCTATTTCACCTCAAAGATCAGAGCTGCTATGGCATCTCACCCTCTGGTTTAAAAACAAACAGCTCAGATCCCAGTGCAAGTCTCTCACTTGAGCTGAAACCTTGAGTGTGATGGCAGGAGTTTGGGGATGGGAGTCCACTTCCCAACCCCGACCCCTTCCCCTGGTGAGGCTCAGCTGCTCTTCACCCTGCTGGCCCTGTCCTGTAGAGCAGGGGCTCCTGCCAGACCCCTACCCCCCTTGCCTTGCCTTTCACAACTTCATCATGACCAGCAGAAGGAAACCCAAGGGGCTACAGGGCAGAAATAATAAATCGTCCAACAGCTGCTTGAAACTGCAGATGCACAGGCACAGCAGGCAGAGAACTGTCCAAGCAGGAACAAGGGAGCCAGGCACTGACACCCAGGTGCTGATAAGAAGGAAAATTAGGTTTGCTTGGTCCAAAATTCTCCCCTGACAGGCGTAAATAAACCACAAAGTCTGTAAGAGAAACCTGAGAGGCCAGGCCACCTCACACAGGAAGAAAAGCCCTGTACCAGGCAGGGGAGAGGTGGAAGCACACGCGCCTCCTTATCCAGGCTGCACCCCTCCCTCCCTGGGCTGTCAATGGGCAACGTTGCTCCCCCAGGTTTGCAGTGAGGGGGTCACTTCTTCTTTTATTCCACTTGCTGGTCATCACACATGCTCAAAGCAAAAGGCTGCAGAAATAGGATATGTGTGTGTGTGTGTGTGTGTGTGTTGTGAGCCTGGTGGGAGCTGCTTTGGGGTCTCTTTTCTCAGACAGGCACCGTCTGCTCCTGTACCACAAGCCACTGTTAAAAAGTGACACTCAGCAACTGGACTGTAAAATCAAGACAGGCATAATGTGTTTTACTGAAATCCTCCTACATAGAAATAATCTGATCTCCCTCAGAAAGAGTATCATTTTGGTTTCCCTAGCCTCCGGTAGCCACTACATCTCCTGGGCCAAATGTGGCCCCAGCTTGCCCAGCTACATCCACCAGCCAGCATCTGCACAGGACCTGCGCTTACCTCAAAAGCAGCTCCTTCCTTAAAGATAAATTCAAAAGTTATGTGTTTAAAAAAAAAAACAAAACAACAACAACAAGAGGCCTCTCTTATTCAGATAAATAAGGGGTTGCCTTCTCAGGAACTTTTTCCTTAAAAAAAAAAGTAATGCTATCACTACAGGGTCTCAGGGGATGATGATTCATGAGCAGGAAAAGCCCAGTAATTCTGTGCTTGGGGTGTTCACGCCAACAGATACAACATTTTACTATGCTAGTCTCTCATAACACGACAAAGTGACAGTCTG
>JAVSBS010002306.1:31149-45533 GCA_033124195.1 Coracias cyanogaster
CAAAACTAGACCAACGAACCAATCCAGGTTATAAATAACCAGAGGAAAGAGAGGAGTGAGGGTATTTTTAACTTGGAACTGGGGCCTCTTCACTGATCCAGGTCACCATATGGCCCTGAGGCAGTTGTGTCAGCACAAGTGTTGGGAGACAGGCAAGGAACCAGCGAGCAAGAGTGGAGACGGGAATATCCTACGGCCACATCTGCCACCAAGAAAACAGTACATGCAACAGTACCACCCATGCCGGGTCTTAGCAACAGTATCATCCATTGGTGTTAAAAAGCAGAACTGACTTAGCACGACTTGGAAGAACTTATACAACATTTTTAGCCTCCACAGGCTCATTACTTTGAAGCAAAAACACATGAGCTCCACTGGTAGGAATGACAACACTTTTAAGCTGCATGGGGCTAATGTCTCCAAACTCCTCCCTCTGATTGCCCTTCCCCCCCAGAAAAGCATAAGCTTGTGAGATAAAAGATAGACAGTGCCGATATACAACTAGCTTTTCAAAACCAGCCAAAAATTACAGAAAATCTCGAAACGTGAGCCATCTCCCGCAACATGACCTCAGCCATACTATAGGCAGCATTTTTCAATTGTTCTCCTTTTGCTGTGCAACCTCTCCATTACAACTGTTTGTGATTAATATATGCTATTAAAAACAGAGGGAGTGTGCAGTACAGCCAATCTTAATGTTATGGAAGAAGCCTTCACCATGCACAGTCCAGCAAACTGCCTTGTGTAAAACTGCCACACAAATGGAAACGTTTGCTGTGCAAAGAACATTCACTGTGTGTTAATGCACCTTTATTCTTTTCTGGTTTGTCGGCTTGCTAACTGCAGCAAAAGAGCGCTGCCTCCTCATGAAGGCAGCCTTTGAAAATCCCCAGCTGAAAATTGATTTTTATCAGGCCATCTCAAAAAGCAGGAATGTCTAGCTCTTGGCAGACACAACAATTTAAGTTAGAGAGCAGCAGTGACACTGCCCATCGATCACAAGGAGGTTCAGAGATATTATTGAAGTCCTATCAGTTGACCTAACCCTGTCTTCTTGTTTTCCACCCTCTCCTGCCTGTTTACTCACTACACTCGAGCAACTTGCCCAGGAGCTTGTGTCCGAGGCCATTCTTATGTGTTGGTGCCTATACACACACTAAAAAATAAAACACTTTGCAGCGACACCCTTGTAGGAGTTTTGCTTAATATAGCAAGCTTGTCAAAAAACCCCTGCTCTGTACTATGCATATGTATTAATGTAATTTTTCCTCTAACACCTATACAAGATTGAGGAGTTCAGAAAAGTAAGATGCTTGGTTGTAAGAAGCATAACTTCTCTTTAGAAGTGTGGTATCAGTCAAGCACTACAGATAGTACACAGGAGGATCTCATTCAATCTGAAGCTATTGTGTTAATTTGCACATGTAACTCTATAAAACACAGACTGAATCAACAGGGAAAAAACCATGCCTTTCCTGATCTGTTTTGAAGACTTCATTTAAACTGATTGCTTTCTGAACAGCATAAACTGCAAGACATCTAAGGATTCAAATATAGGCATATATTTCTTATTTCTTTGGCTGGGTTAATTTCCCGTCTTTCCCATTTAAAGCTCCACAGTAAATCCCCCTGGGTCACTTACAACTACTACTTTACACTGCTGAATTCTGCCAGCAATCTGCATATCGTTCCTGCAGATACTTCTGCTTTCAGGCTTCTTGGAACTTCATTGGACCCATTCCCTTGAACAAACATATACCCTTTGTAGGTTGCAGATGTACCAGGGAAACTACCATCCTCTATGTCAAGCAGCCTCCTCACCTGTTTTTTTGGTAAAAGCAATATGCTACATTTAAGAGAAGAAAGTGGGAAGCAAGAAATTGGACTTTTTTCCCCTTTTCTGGGAAATTTCTGAAAAGGCAGTCTACGTTTGCTCATACATCCTGGGACCAGCCAAAGCAATTTGTGAAGGCCAGAGTCCCCTGCACACAAGCACACAGAAATCTCATAAAGGCCTGGTGAAGACGTCAGGTCCTGCAAACAGAAAGCAAATGTTCACATGCAAGGACCATGCCCTTCAACATAAATAGGAGGTAATCCATATGTCAATCTTCTCATTATTTTTAGCTATATTGTTAACAAAGCAGAATGTTCTACTCACCTCAGTAACATCCATGACTTTGATGGCTGCCAGCTGACCTGTTTTGACATGCCGACCCTGAAGAAGAGAAAGAACCATCAGCACCAGCATCTCACCCATCCCCTCAGCATACATGAAGAAAAACATTTAGACAAGAGCTCCAACCACTGGGTTTTCCCCAACTGTGCTGGACCCTTCTGATACTTTATATGAAAAAAAAAAAAAAAACAACAAATATGGCTAAAAAAAAAAGTTGCTATTTAAAATGTTCTTATACAAATCTTAGAACCCATTTCTTTTTCTCCACAATGAAAGGATGATTATCAAGATTAAGTGCAGACACATTATATTCACACCATTCCTTCTGTTTATTTTAGCAAAGCTCATAATAAGTAATGATAGTTTATTAACATGCCAGGATAGTTAAAACTCCACGCATTGTGTATTTTATTTCTGTGCACGAGTGCCTGGTACCCAGGTGACATATTACTAGGTAAATGCAAGCATGCTTAGTGAATTGTAAAAGGGTATTTCTCTGTGTTTTGGTCTTTGCTAGTATAAAAAAGTGAGGTTTCTTCAAGTGATGCACCAGCCCTGCAACAGCTCTCTTCACCTGTCTCACAATCGCTAGACAAGAACACGACATCGTCTCCCTTCAGCTACGCCACCATAAGGGTACGGTTTCTCAGTACAGCTGGAGCTGAATTAATAGATCCCAGCTCCTGTGGCGGGGAGCTCCTACCCTTCCTTTCCCTGCCTGCCTCCAGCCTCCTGTCACATATTTCTCCTGGGAGCACTGAGCTCCTTCTGGCACTCATCGGATCATATGATAAGCTGATTGAGATCACTAAAATGGCAGAAAGTTAACACAGAAAAAGCCAACTGCAGGGTGGAGCGGGGGACTGCAGATCAGGAAATTAAACTGGTTTGCTGTGTAGTCAGAGCAGAGCCAGAGCCGGCGTGGCTGGGAGGCAGGCAGCCCATGGGCCCCTCCAGCCGTGATGGGCTGTAACTCGCCTCAGCCGACTTATGACTAAAACCTTTCTTCCTCTAGTATATTTTCACATAAGGTGAGGCCATCTCAATTAGCTGTTCTGTATTTTTTTTCTAAACAGGCACTTGGAAATGATATTAATATCGGTATTTTCCAGTTCTTCCCCGAGACTTCCAGTCAAACAGCTGGGTCTCCCAATGCCTTTCCCAATCATCATCCCCAAAGGTTCTTCTCTGAATCAGCCAAGCTCTCCACAAAGAGGTATGCCCACTACACTTCTTCACAAATAATGACAAAAATCCACAACAAAATATTTCACTGAAGTCACAGTTCCTTTCTCCTCACCAATTTCTAAGTTTCCTAGGCAGAAATCTATACATAGCATCCCCTATAGCTGATAGACATCAACAGGATGGTTTTTTCCCAGACTAACACCTTAATCTCTCCACAGATTCTTTTGAGACCAGCACCCCAGAACTGAAACACCCCAAACCACTAGTCTCTTCAAAGAAACCTTGATCCCTTCATACCTTATGACACCCTCTATGGAAATAATGGCCAGGCGTTGCTGGTACATAGGAAAGGATGAAACGCTGTAGAATTCACAGCCTCCACTTTTCTTTCTCAATTCTTACTGCTGCACTCTCCCCTTATTAACCAATCCACATGATTTCTATAAATAAATTACTGTACTCAGGCTTCTGCTGGGTCTACAAACTCTATTGCATGCACTTCTTTTTACAGCTCAGTCTCAAGCTGGTTTTGATTCTGAAACAAAGTTAGGGTCGTAACGTGTGCAGCGGCCAAGACTGACCTCACCTTGACCTTACTACTTCTTGAACCAAAGCCTTTCAGCAAGCCCAGGAGAGATGCAACTTCAATTTCCCACCCTGGACCTTTGCCTAATGACAAAAGCCTATGGTCTTCTCCTCAAGACTTACTATTCCACCAAGGGAGGAGGAGAACATGTTTTACACCACAGCGCAAAAATGCCGCCTCTGAGCTCTGCCCCTATTTTCCACAGCTCTGTGGAAGGAGATAAAAAGGCCCAAGGATGTAGGGAAGCACAGTTTGAGGTACAAGATGAATATGCTAAAGATAAGAGAGGATCAAGGACATCTCAGAGGAAAAAAGCTCACAACAATAAGGAGGTCTGAAGAAAAAGAAACTTTTTAAAAAACAAACAGTTCACCATTCATTCTGCAGCAAATCGGGGACAATAAAATGGTGACAGAACACACTCTGAGCAGAAAAAGTGGCACACAGAAGGGTGAAGTAGTAAGACATCCACAGGATGCCACATATTTTATGGAAAGTTTGCTCTATTTGTCTTTTTAAATCTACAAACTACTGGTGGGCTTGCTATTTCCAGAGAGAAGCCTGAAATTTCCCAGAGCTCAGCTTCACAGCTTTCCTCAAAACACTGCTCCTCCCTGTGAGACTGGCCCACTGGGGATGACTCACATGCACCAGCCCAACCATCTTGCCCCTGCAGCTTTACGGGATCCTTCTGGTGCCTCCACTAGTCCCTGTGAAAACCTGGGCCATGACAGCTACAGCAGAGCGCAGCGAGCGCTCGTATTTCACTTTGCTGTTTCTGCAGCAGGGATGGGAAAAGCTTCTCCATAACCCTCCTAAGGGACTGGAAAGCAAGGGAACTGCAGACTGTGGGAAGTGTGGGCTGCTCAGTATCCCAGGCCAAATTTAAACCGCGGTCATTTCAGAATATTGTTCAAAATTACTCCAAATACCCTTTTCATAATGTATGGAAAGTTCATATTCGAATCATCTACAACATATATGTGGGGGGCTGCATGACATTAATTTATATGAGAGAAGTAAAAGGACATTTTGAAGCCACATTCTTTTCATTATAAACATTTTCAGAGGGAGAGGAAAAAAGCAAGCATCACAAGCACAACATAAGCATGAGCAGAGTTTTTGTTTGTTTATTTATCTGCTAAACAGCTCTGCTCAAGAACAGACTTGTCAAACTATTAGCATGTTGGTATAATTTTGCTTGCAACATGAAATGGCTAAGGGTTCCCATTTTGGAAACTGATCTTCAGATTTTCGTGGCCAGCTTTTGCTTTGGAAAAAAATGTATCTGCATGAAAAATAATAATAATAATAAATAATAAAATTGCAAAATGGGTGAATGTAACGAAAGAGCAGCAGAAGTTGTAGATGGGAGAAACTCAGTCTCCTGGGATTCAAATTTATTCAAATCCAGGGTGCTTCATGAATGTGGTTATCATTAAGGCCCCATCCAGACACCATCTCAGCAACACCACTGGCTAACACTCCAGCGGGATGGCATTTTTCTTGCAGAATGAGGCCCCTGCTTTAGTGCTGTCTGGAATCGCAGCCCCTCAGGGCATCCCAGGCTCCCCCATCACCAGGGCATGGCAGAGGTTCTTGTAGATTATTTGTTTCTCTGGCAAACTGCTGGCAATTACCATCGAGTATCTGAAAAATGTCAGGGCATTGCAAAATGCCGCCCACACTAACAGCAACCAGCAGTCTCTTAAAATATTGCTAGATACCAAATATCAGAGGCTGGGGATCACAGGGTAACTGTCCCTGGCCAGAAAGTACAGGTATGAAATACACAATGAAGATGATAACAATCTAGATGCATCTTGTTAAGTATAAGGTGATTGTCTCCAGAGCCAAGGGACTGAGGAGGCTGCAGAGACTGCGCTCTGTAGTACCAGCAACAGGTAGTAAAGGCTGCATCATCCTTGGAGCAAGAGTCTGCCCCTTAACAGGCCTCGGGGTGGAGGCCACAACAAAACATCGGCACTGTAAGCCCAGCCTGGCTCCCACCCCCATGGAAAAGAGCCCACCAACACATTCCCTTCATTTAGACCACATTAAGATTTTATTGACCAGAACTTCCAAACCCCTTGTCCTCTCTTATGCATCCTCCCAGCCTTTCTTTCCCTCTTTTCATGACTCTATCCACTTAAAAGCACTTGTTTATCCTCCCAAGGAAGCAACATAAGAATATTTTTAAGACTGCTACTGTACCATTCTGTTTTTAAACATCCTGTTGGCACGACCAAGTCAATGTAGTTGAGCCCGCTGACCCCAAATCTTGTCCTGTTTCTTCTCATTTGGATGACAGAAAGTTCATTTACATGTGGAGGCTTTTAAAATACAGCTCTTCTCATCAACACAGCAACACTGCAGCATTTAACTGGATTTTAAACTGAACCCACTACTTAAGCATATTTCCAGTCAAGTCTGATAGCAAGATGCTGTTGATTTCTCATCTCAGTGGGCTTTATGCATGTTGAAAAGCAGAGGGGACAAGGGGAATCCTTGGTAGACTGCCAAGATCTGCAGAACATTATACATTTCAAGCCTACCCACACTCTCCAAGTCAGCTAATACACCTACTTCTTGCCCCTTTCTTCCTCTGCACACATTATTACTGTAAAATTTTTGTTTTGGAAAGGTTCAAAGGCAAGTGTTGCTATGCGTTGGATTTTTTTTCCCCAAGATGCCTCAACGTTATCAAAGAACTATGCAAATTAAATGCAAAAGAAATCCTATCAGCTCATTTACCTCCTACCCCCACTAATTATCCAGGATGCGTATTCCACAGTAATTCAACTCTCCTGCTAACACAGTTTCCAGCCTGTATATTAATGTGCCTTTTGGGGGACTGTTCCTGGAAGGTTGCTCCCCAGCTAAATGGCATGGAAACAGAATATGGGGCTACATCACACATGAAGGAAGGAAGGCAGCATGCATGACTCACAACTTGCAAGCTTGGATTATCCTGTGCGCTGTACACAATGAAGTCTTTGAAAAACCTCTCCAACCTCCCAGTATCCTATGCTGACCATTGTGGAAAAAAGGGCAACTAAGTTGAAAACAAAAAAAAAAAATCTACTAATCCACATTTCAGTTGCTACAATATACACAGAAGCAGCATGCTAGACTTAAACATGCTATCAAGTGAAAACTCACCACCGTACCACCTCTTAGTAGCGCTGCACAATACCCCCATGCCAAAATTAACTTTTCAACGCGCTTCTCATTTAGTTGACTCTAAACTCCTCCTGGCGTGAAGCAACAGGCTGTGGAGCAATACTCAGCTATCTGGTTGCATACACCAGTGCAATAAATGATACATTATTATTCCAATGCATGTTTACCATCAGCTCTTCTTGTCACTGACCAACACAGCAAGCTGGAGACCGACCAACTTTGCATTACAAATACTTGGACTCCAAAATGTTTCTTCCCACTCCCCAGAAAGACTAGACATACCCTATGAAAGGTGATGGGAGCAATGCTTGTGGAGGAAACAGAACATGCTTTTTTTGACAGGCAAAAAGACAGAATGGCACAAAGTGAAAGAAACTTCCCTGGTTAAAAAAAAAATTGATTTAAAAAAAGTGTTCTTAAGCAAAAAGTCTGCCCAGTTGCATTCGCAGCCAAAATAATGCTGTTACTACTCCAGTGATGGAGATAAATTTGTAAAAAAGGGATAATGTTTATCTGGCATGGAAGTGCCTTCTGGAATAAAAATCAGCGAACAACCTCAGTACAAAAGCTTGGCAAATCACCAAAGCAACACACAAGAAGAAAAAAAGGCCAGCGTCACTGTTCTTTCTTCCTGTTAGATGATTTCTAAACCCAAACCAAACAGAAGCTATTAAAGACTCCCACTGTTTAAGGACAGGGTTCTGTGGTTTCACTCTAACTCTTGACATAAAATGCCTAGAAAGCAAACTAGAAAACAACATACTCTCTATCCTGCTTTAGATATCCACAGGCTCACTAGCTATTGAAGAAATAACAATGACAATTTACTTATGCATAGTACTGCATTCTGTGAAGTATGAAAGACGCACAGCTACTATCAGTCCTATACTTCTACAGACAGAGTGAAAAGATGTTACCCACTAGTAAGGAAAAAGAGAGTTCTATGCACTGATTTTTTTACTTTGATTGCTAGTTTTGTGGTAGCTTTCCCACTTTGAAAGATGCTGGATATACATTACCAGAGGCATTTCCTTCTCTCAAACAGCTCATTGCCTAAATAGGAAAACTGACAGAAAAGGGAGGAAAAAAAAAAAAGAAGATGGTGGGAAAACCATGGCAGAAAGCCACAACCTAACTTTCCCAGGATCACAACAGGTCAATGGCAGAGCTCAGAGTCAGAAAGTATCTCTGCTGACTCCCAGCCCCCTGCCCAACAGTTCACCTCACCCCATCAATCAGCAGGAGATGTTTTTTCTGATGGGAAAAGACAGGAAGAGAACTGCAATGGCAGACAGCTCTCTTGGCACTTCACCTGGAAAATAACACCAATCCTCAGCAGGAGCTTTGACAGATTTGCTTGAGTGAGCCCTGATGATTATGCCCATTTCTGTTCATAGCCACTGAGACATTTGACTGAGCAACAGATGAAAAAAACCTGGCAAAAGAAGGGGATGTTGCAGGGGAAAGGGAGGATAAGAGGTATAGCAGAGGGGCACCTTAAGATCCTAGCTGGCCCTTCATTACCTAGTCATGTCAATCCCAGTCCATTCAGCCAACTGGAATCCCCCAAGTCTAGATATCAAGCAGAGTTTACAGATTTCACTCTTCCTTCTCCTTTCCAAATACCGGACAGGAAAGCTCAATGAACTAGGGTTCACTGGCAGTAGGGGCAGGAAGGCTGCAATGAGTTTTTCCACAAAGCCTCAACCAGGCCACTGAGAAGTTTTTGAAAAGTATGACTTCCTGAGAGCTGCCCCTCCACCAGATGCTCCAGCCATCAGCTGGCAGCTGGATCAAGCTTTGCTGCTCTGTACATGGCCACCCAGAGCTTCCTGCCCCAGATTCGATGCTACTTCTTACAGCGACACTTGAGTTAAACTGCTTGAGTCCTCAGCCTGGAAAATAATCCTCTCCAAGAGCCATCC
Organism: Coracias cyanogaster; assembly: GCA_033124195.1. Taxonomy (NCBI): domain Eukaryota; kingdom Metazoa; phylum Chordata; class Aves; order Coraciiformes; family Coraciidae; genus Coracias; species Coracias cyanogaster. Next base: position 40,211 of record JAVSBS010002306.1, read on the forward strand.
TCAAAGTCATCATCCCATCCTATACCCAGATCTAGTGACCTTCACTTAACACACTGTCATTCATTTTCTCTTATGAGTCCCCACCCTCAGCCCTCTCCAAAAAGAGAAGGGCTTCTAACCTTATCATTGCTTGTACTTTTTTCTGATTTTAAACATATCTAGCTAATTTAGTTGGGACACTACTAAAAGACACACACAAAAAAAACCCAGACTAAAATAAAAGAATGAAACCAGAGTAGAGGCATACCTCCCATGTGGACACAGTTGGCTCAAAGTACATTTGGTTTCCTCTGGAAATATCAGCTAAAATCTGCTGTGTCCAGCTCTCATTCAAATCAGTTCTTCACCCTACTTTAACAGTTTTACCAGTCACTAAATCTACCCCTCTTAACACTGATTTGCCCCTCTGGGCTCCCTGCAACCATCTCTTTTATGCAGAACAATTTCTTTCTGGCATCTCTAATCAAAAACAACCCAGATGAAGAACATGAGGAGAAGAATTAAGATCAAAATGATAAAATATTTACTCGTATATAAAAAATGACATGGATTACAGATACAGAAGACTTCTCATTTTACACCTTCCATTACCAAACAGCCTCCATTGGATCTCGGCCAACAACTGAAGGAGAGGCAGGCCTGGTTTGGTGGCATGGCCATAGCAAGTCCCTGCAGCAGGGCTGGTGTTAAATCAGGTTGAAGGGGACCAGCACAGGTCACCAGAGTGAGTCCTGTGTTCATCATGTTCCACTGCACTGTCACAACCACCCAGTACCGCTTCAGAGAGACATCACGTGCCACATGCTGCTTCTCCCTCCGACCAAAAGTGGCCCAAACTGTCTCACCAGGGTCCCTGGGCAAGGAGACAGGGTCTTCAAAAAAATGCAGGCACCTCCTTAGCTGAGAGAGATGGCAGATAAAGGGCAGAGTCTCCCAATTGCTTCTCCAAATGACATCAAAATAAGCCTGGATGAAAAAAGCCCAGGGCTGCTTCTCTTTGTTTGTTTTTTGAATTAATTCATATCGACATTTAACTCATCACCTCTGATGAGTGCAAATCTGAGCTTTCTGACCAAACGGAACAATTTACACCTTGTGAGCAAGGTCCTCTGCAAACCCTGACAAGCCTGGGCCCATTTCACTCCACGCACTGCCAAGAAGCTGCTAAGAAACCGCTGCAGTGCTGGGCATGCACCTTCTGAAAGGGAAGGAGAGATGTCCTCAAAAAAAATTATTTAAGCACTGGGTACAGAGAAGTGCCACAAAAGACATACTTTTCTTTGGAGGGGGGATATCAAATCAAAACCATAGTTAGTCCCTGCTTCCTCCATGCACCAACACTATTGTAAGCAGCCTACACTCTCCTGGGGAATGTTGTCAGAGGTCATACGTCACAAGAGAAGGAAGACCAAGCCCATGCACAACCTACCAGCCTTGCTGCATTCAGTCTATTGCTAAAACCAACGGTTCCAAGAAACAGGCAATGGCCACCCCCAGGCAGTGAGGGGTCAGTGTCCCTCACCAGGCTGCATCCAGCAAGCATGGGCAACATGCATTTGGCTACACTGGTTCTAGGGCCTCACTGCCCAAGGCACCGTCCTGAATGCTGTCCCGAAATGCTCCCAGAGAGCACCAGGAGCAGCATGAAATAGAAATCCACTTTATCTTTAATTTCAAGTACGCCAAATGGAGAGGCGTTATTTTGGAAGGTACAAAAATCACACTGTAAATGCCAAAGACATGGTGCGAGGGGAAGGGAAAAGGGAGAGCGATTGGCTTTGTGGCTTTTATTTCCCTTTTTAATACATTTTGAGGTTTGCTGTTGTTGGTTCAACTGCTGGACAAGGAGGAGCCCAACACACACACTGCCACGTTCGGCTGTCCCCAGAAGTAGAGTCCCACCTGTTGTCTAGCTGCACCACAAGATGCTAACAAACACACCATGTAGGGAGGACCTGAAGCTATCACTGGACACCTTCATGTTAATGAGGGGCAAGGAGAAATGGAACTATTTTCATTTATACCATCCCAGTGGAACAATGCAGTTCAAGTAGAGCAGGGAAGTCAGGCTGTGTAATGAGTTTTATTTCAACATGGTTAAAATGAAAGATTTCACATCTGCAACCTTTAAAAAATTCCCACACATTAGCAGTAAAGAAGAAAAGTTAATGAAATCTTAAATATATACTTATACATATATATATATAATTAAATTAAATTCCAGTCTAGCTGCCAGCACTCCTCCAGTACTACAACACACCACAAAGAAGGGCTGGAACTGTGTGGTTTAGGGCTTTTCCACCTGAAGGGAGACACTGGTTGGTATCTCTTCCCTTTAGCCATTACAAACATCAGTGTCCGCTTCCAGTTAGCCACATCTCCTCCCGATTACGGACTAGGGAGCCATAATTTACCAGCCAGCAACTGCTGGAACTAGAATGCATCTTCTGGGGCACCAGAAATGCTGGGGGAGTACTACAAGAGGAGGCATTCTTAAAAAGAACAGGGACTGTGTTTTACACTGTGACCCCATAGGTAAGAGCAAACTTAGAAATACTTTACCAACCTGTCTGCAAGATGTAAAACACAATTAGCCTGAAGTTATGTGTATTTTATTTAAACAAGGACTTGCATCAGAAGACTCTTTCCAGCATTTTTATTTTCTGATACCCTGCCAAGTACATCTGTGATTCTAAAGGAAAAAAAAAAAAAAAAAAAAAACACCACAAAAAAAACACACACCCAAAAAAACCCCAGCCACCTTGTCCTTGAGAAACTGGCACCTGGCCAGCGAGTGATCTATAAACATCTTGGTGTCCACACAAACTATTTTCAAATACTCTGGCAGTATTTTCAGACCTCAAACTATTTCTGCTTGGTCAGCACAGGAGCCTGACTCAAAAATCTAAGCCTATACTAACAATGCTTTCTGTACCAGACCTGACAACAACAAAGCCCCAGCATCAGAGGTCACCAGGTCCTTTATTTATTTACCAAAATGAACGCAATTTCCTCTCGGTTGCTACCTGGGTAGTATTTAAGCTGCATTCCCAAAGCCTGTGGCCAACGAGTTTATTGTGTGAAAGAGCCACACGGCAGAAAATCCATTATGCAACACACACAGCTCGCGGGTTAATCCACGAGAAAAAGAACGGCATTCATCAAGAAAATGGAGACTGCGCATTCTCCGGTTACTACTTTTTACTGAGTATTCCAGAACACACCAAGTGCCTCACAAAAACGTGTCAAAACATGTTCACCGCTCTTAAATAACACACTACGGGCCTTTGCAGACCAAGGGAAAAAAGTTCCTCAGGAGAACTTTTAAAGTAAGCCCACAGTGCTGCTGTCATTGCAGCCGGTCCCCACCTGCCCTGCTGTGGGCTCAGGGTAGAAATATAATAAGCAAAAGTTATTCTGCTGCAAAAGGATTTGTGAGATTTCTTTCTACAGGAGGAGACAGCAGGCCAATAAATATCTGGCCCTGCATCTGGTGTCACTGGCAGAATTTGGTTTTTTTGATCATGGGTCTGTCTACATGACATCAGACCTGCTGGCGGCAGACAGGCTACACCTGTCTCAAAGGAGGAAAAGCATCTTTGCACAGGAGTTAGCAGGGCTTATTGAAAGAGCTTTAAACTAGATTTGAAGGGGGAAAGGGATAAAATCAGACTTGATAGAGATAACCTTGGAGGCAGCAAATCAATGTTTGAGGGATGGTGTTCTAGCGAGGTCCTTCGGTCTACCATCTCAGTGGAGTTAGGGAATGGAGATCCATGCAGTACCAAAGACACAAAGGTTACTGATGTGTTAGAAACCGTGGAAGCGCCTGAGAATCATCACGTAGGAATTAGAGCTTCTCCTTCAAAAAAGGTGGCAGGATTAATAGTCCAACTGAAGCATATTCTACATGAATGCATTCAGCAGGGGTAACAAACATGAGGAGCTGGTAGCCACTGTGCAGCAGGAAAACTATGACATAGTTGCCATCACGGAAACATGGTGGGATGGTTGGCACAACTGGAGTGCTGCACTGGACAGCTGTAAACTCTTCAAAAGGGATAGGCAAGGAAGGAGAGGTGATGGGGTAGCTCTATACGTTAGGGAGTACTTTGACTGTCTAGAGCTTAATGATGGTGACGATAGGGTTGAGTCTCTATGGGTAAGAATCAGGGGGAAGGCCAGCAAGGCAGATGTAATGGTGGGAGTCTGTTTTAGATCACTTAACCAGGATAAGAAATAGGCAAAATATTCTATAAGCAGCTGGGAGAAGTTTCACTATTGCCAGCCCTTGTTGTGAGGAAACTTAACTTCCCAGATGTCTGCTGGAAACAGAATTCAGCAGAGAGGAAATGGTCCAGGAAGATCCTGGAGTGTGGGGATGATAACCTCCTGACACAGCTGGTGAGAGAGCCAACTAGGGAAGGCAATCCACTGGACCTGTTGTTTGTGAGTAGAGAAGAACTTGTGGGTCATGTGAAGGTTTGAGGGAGTCTTAGGCATAGCAATCACAAAATGGTAGAGTTTTTAATTGTCAGAGAAGGAGAGGGGTTACCAGAACTGCTGCCTTCCAGAGGGCAGACTTTGGCCTATTTAAGAGACTGGCTGACAGAGTCCCTTGGGAGGCAGTCCTGAAAGGCAAAGGACTCCAGGAAGGCAGGACATTCTTCAAGAAGGAAATCTTAAAGGTGCAGGACCAGGCTGTCCCCATGTGCCAAAAGAAGAGCCAGCAGGGAAAAACATCAGCCTGGCTGAACAGAGAGCTTTGGCTGGAACCCAGGACAAAAAGGAGAGTTTCTGACCTTTGGAAGAAGGGGCAGGCAACCTAGACAGACTACAAGGCTGTCATGAGATTATGCAGGAAGAACACTAGAACTTAAGTCTGGCTACTATTGTAAAAGACAATAAAAATTGTTTCTATGAATACATTAGCAACAGAAGGAGTGCTAAGAAGAATCTCCATCCTTTAGTGGACACGGGAGGAATCACAGTGAGAAAGGATAAGGAAAATTTTGGCTGAGACACTTAATGCCTTCTTTGCCTCAGTCTTTAATAGGAAGACCAAGGAACAGAATGAAGCCCACATCCTCCAAGGGAAAATGGTTAGCAATTTGCTACACCACTTAGACACACAGAAGTCTATGTGGCTAGGTGGGATCCTCCCAAGGGCACTGAGAGAGCTGGCAGAAGTGCTCAGTAAGCCACTTTTCATTGCTTATCAGCTGTCCTAGCTAAGCAGGGAGGTCCCAGTTGACTGCAAGTTAACAAATGTGATGCCCATCCATCTACAGGAAGGGTCAGAAGGAGGATGCAGGGAACTACA
>JAVSBS010002306.1:45633-56238 GCA_033124195.1 Coracias cyanogaster
TCCATCTACAGGAAGGGTCAGAAGGAGGATGCAGGGAACTACAGGCCTGTCAGTCTGACCTCAGTGCCAGGTAAGGTTATAGAGCAGATCACCTTAAGTGCAGCACTGCACCCTTGGAGGTATTCAAAAGATATGTAGATGTGGTGCTGAGGGGCACGGTTTAGTGATGGACTCAATCTTAAAGGCCTTTTCCACCTAAACTATTCTATGATTCTATGATTTTAGTCCCCAACACACATACATCTTCTATAACTAGGTAGGATATGCACTGCAGACTTTTTTGTTTTTAAGTATTTCTAAAAACAACTGCACTTGGGGGAAAAAGAAACCTCTTTTCTCGTGACACTTCACAAGAGTATTACTCAATTCACCATCCAACACCAGCTAATCCTGCAGACCACAAGTCAGTACGGTGGAGCCCAACTGCCACTAGATGTAATACAAAAATTGTTAGTTGGAAAGGCCAAACTTTTCATTGTAAATCGTTCAGCAAACTGGAACAAATAGGACAACTCAGTATTGCCTTGGACTGCAAAGGAGAAGTGAGGACCAAAATTCAGCTGCGGAAGATGACCAATACATTTTGCAATGGCTTATAGCCATGCAGCTTATCCCAGCATCACCATCCATGAAACCTCTCTAACTGCACCGCTTCCCAGGTCACAAAGGAGAAAGATGAAGGGGGTGGCTGGCACCTCAACCTCAGACAACCCCCCAACATGGGGGGGAAGACCATCCCTCTGGCCCTGCAAGCATCCTGGAAGCCACAGTCACATGGAGGGGAGAGGCAGCAGGGACATGGTGTAAGCCTGGATGGGGTCCCATCTTCCTGAGGGCAGATGCACAACATCAAAGCAGCAGGCAATGGCGTCAGCCCTCCCAATGACTACAGAAGGCTGAACATCTCCTGGCCCATCAGCTCATCTCCCCTAAACACAGATTTAGAAATGGGAGTCTCTAAGCAGCTCAACTGAAGTCTCAGCCCCTGGCAAACCAAAAAAACCTGCTCCAGCAATCATTCATCCTCAGCTCAGGAGCACCCTACACACCCAAAGTTTCCACCCTTGGCTGAGTGTTTTCCAAAGAGGCAGTCGTGAAAGATCCCACGTATCTGCCCATACTCTGGTGTCTTCAAGAGCAAATATAGCTGACTGTGAAGGATGCACCCAGCCACATCTGGACTGCAGCACAGCTGGAGCCAGCACACCACATCCTGTCGGGTCAGTCCTTGCATAATGACCAGTTACTTCAGCTGCTGCAGCTCAGAGACAGAGCCAGGTGGGGAAGAACTCAGAAACCTCCAGTAAGGGGGAGCAGTTCCTGGTTTAGAGATTCACAAGTGACAATACTGCTTAATCCCAGTCAGAACCTAAACTTAAAAATTTGTAATACTACAAACATAGATGTACATAATGCTAAAGCTGTAGCCAAATTTAATCTCTTACCATTCCTTTCCACCGCTTCCAACCTTACTAAAAGGAGTGGAGAGGGGTACTGGAAATAAATACTTTTTTAAAAAGTAGAAGCCTTCTATTTTTTTCAAAGTATTTGCTCAGTCACACTTTCTTAGTATAAATGCAGACCTATCTGCCAAGTAAAGTTTGAGCAAAGCTGCCTCAGAAGCTACCTACCATTTACACAAATCACCACTTCAATCTGGAAAACAGTCATGCTAAACACAATCAGGTACTCTGACCAAATGCTACAGCCATGACCTAAATACATTATGTGGTATGGTGGTGCAGAACAGCAGTTCCTAGAATTAAGCAATCTTCCAATTAAGTGTCATCCACTGAAAACAAAATTAAATCTGCTGTGATGCTGCCCTACTACTTCTATACTCCCTTCTCTCCACATCAGGGAAAAAAAAAAAACAAAATCCATTCCACCAGTCTGAATGCTGTATCACCAGCAGGACTGGATTTCTGAGATGCTGGGGAGGGGTCTATGTACACGAGCTGTGCCTGTCCCAAATTAGAGCACTCTGAGAAGAGCTAGAACAAAGTAATTATTTTTTAGATTGCAATAAAATTGGATTTCCAAAAGTTGCAATGCTTTTAAACTTTGCCTTTTAAATTTACAGCCACTTGTCTAATTACTGAAAGAGCATTACAGTTTATTATAATCATGTGTCTACACTGAAAATATCAATACAGCATGCTGGAACTGATTGCTCAATTAGTCAATGCACAGCTATTGCAACTACTGTCAAAGTAGAATTCATAACAAGTCCAAGGGCTTGTCTTTCAAACACGAGCCGGAGTAATTCTTAACACTTAAAGCAATTTCACTAAACTAAGGAATCACCAGAAGAAGCACATACAAGACAGGATTTGACACAACGTGCTATCAATTACAGGCCATTTTTGAAGACATGCACAAGCACGGATGTATATTTGATACCAGGTCTGGGGCAGCCCCATCAAACACACAGCTGAATTAAGGTCTGACTACAGCATGATGCTCTAAACCTAAGTACCAACCACCACTGCACCACTTGCATCATCTACTCTGGGTGACGAGACCCTGATGAAAATCAGAATCCCACCCACTGGCCCAGGAGGTGAGGGTCAGGGGCAGCCACCAACACAGCCCTGTGTGACCCCTGGCAGTCACATCTCTGGCAAAGTTGTGCTGAAATGCTGCTCCACTATCACCGAAAGTGAAAAAACACACACACAGACACACATGTACGCCTCAAAACACATTTTTTCCATCAGCACTCACCTCTGCCTGACTGTCTATGGCAGGGAAGCAGGCTCCTACGATCAGTTCTTTCCAAAGGAAAGCTAGTGGCCCTCTGGTCCTCCCAAAGGCACCAATGGGGGTGTCCACTGCAGCTACATAGAGCCTGATGGAGGGCAACTGGATCCCCACAGACATATAGGTCTGTCCCAAAGGTCTTATTCTACCTAGATCAGGGCCTGAGAGGATATTTTAGTCAAAAAAAAGTACAAGGAATTCTTCTGCTACTTTTACTCTTCAACTAGCTGCAGCACATCTCTAACAGAGATGCCTGGAAAGAAAATAAACAAACAAAACCAGGCTCAAGGCCTCCAATGAACTTCCATCTGAAACATCAAGAAAACCCCAAAAGCTTAATTTGATATTACGCTGGGCTTGAGTTCAAATAAACACGAGAATTCAAAGCTGGAAACAGGAAAGATGCCCAGTACTGGAGAAAGAAGGGAAGGAGCTTGTACCTTCCACCAGTGGAAAGCTACAGGGGCTTCCTTTTCTGATTTTTGCCACAAACCTTAAGTGCAGCCAAGAAAGAAGCAAAGCTAAGAGGATAAGTGGGAAAATTATCCAGGATCTGAAAAATGAAAACAGAGGAGCTGTAACATCTAAGTTTCTGCAGGGAACACAGAGCAAGGGTTCCTCAATATGCACCTGAATGGTTGGGGCAGAGAAAACAAGCAAATGCAAGTTAACTGGCAAGTAACTTAGCCATTTAAGCAAAATTAGCAAGTGCTTGATTTTATTTTAATAGATTTTGATGACTCTGCTTTTTTATTTTCACTTTTTACTAATGCTTCGGTAGCTTACAAGCCATCTTCTGTACACATTTAAAAATGGATAAAGCACAGCTTCCATTTAGTCTGCTCATTAGTTTAAGAATTCCAGGAGACACTATTCCAAAGCAAAAGAGAAAAAAAAAAAAAAAATCAACAGTTCTCCATAATGTTAATAAGCCTGTAGCTAAGAGAGATTTAATCTACCTAATTATACTGTTTCCCACTTGCATTTATAGGTAGTATTGAAATCAGTGGGTGAAATTCAACAAGAAGCAGCAAGCAAGAAAAAAGCAAACAGTCTAGTTGACTTCTACATGAAAATCTTCAAGAATCATCCATAGCTTCAGTAAAAACAATTGAAAACTATCAGGAAAGCCTACTAGTGTGAATTCAAAGTTGATCGCTTCAGTCTTCCAGTCTTCATGTTCATTGCAGGCAAAAGTTCATTTGTTTTATTATTATGACTCCTATGAATGTGTCACACACTCAACAGTAAGTAGACGCTTACTAATGACAAGTTTTAGCTCTGCCTCGAGATAGAAATCATTCAAAGCACACGCACGTCTGTGCCAGTATGTTCCAAGCAAACAAGCTAGAAGATACATTATATGCTCAAGTCTGATTTCTTCAAGGAAATTCACTTGAAAAGGAGGCCTTCGGGCTACGTTTCTCCAGGCTGCCCTATGGAAGAGACCTGAGAGAGAGCAGGTCAGAAACACAGCAGAGAGAATAGATGAGCCCCAATGAGGAATAAGGATGGAGGTCTGCATGTCTGGCTCGGTGCAGCTGCCCTGGGGAACCATGCAGGCTACAGCTTTGGCAGAGCCTGGGGAAACAAGAGACAACAACTGCAAACAAACAAGAGAGAGTAATTTTACTAGTGGATGGGTCAATGGCAACGGAGATGAAGATAGGGCATGTAGGTGCAGGTACAGCCTTATCTTTTATCTCTTCCTCCACATCAGATCTTCAGCACTCCCAGCAGCGACGGTTCCATTCATCTCAGAAAACAGGATCTCAAGCAAGAATACCTAATAAATTCAAGTATTGTTAGGATTTCATTTCCCCCAGCTAGAATCACCACATGAATGATGAGCAAAGCCTTTCTTTCTTCAATCAAGATTATCTGATACCGGATCACATGTGATACTCCCATGGCTACAGCCCAGGCAAGAGTCGCTAGCAACAGAAACCAACCAGGGAGGAGGAGGAAACCAACAGAACTTCTCTCCTAACATCTCTGCTGGCTTTAAACACCCTAACTCAGAAAACGAAATCTGTTCTCTAGATGTACAATGATATAAAGAGGTGGCACCCACTCCAGAAAGCTGGAAGCCAAAGAAAAAGCGAGGGGAATGAAGAAAAAGAGAAAGGGACTGCTTCCGGTAACATTCGCCCTCACAAAGGACCCCTGCCTAGCCACTACTAGAAAGCCAACATGTGATGGCAAGTCATTATAGCAGAGAAGCCCATGAAACAAGTGTGCACACAAGAAATTATCCCAGCTACCACAACCTGCCTATGTGCTCTCTACACAGAAGAGCCTCCCTTCAGAGCACCAAATTTCATTCTAATGGGAAAAAAAAAATTGCTCAACAGCATCAGTGACTTATTGCCAATACAAGATTAAGATAATTTGGTTCCTCAAAGCTAGATTTAAAGAAGGTTTATCCATTTAATGATGTCATTAATGAGAGTTAACGATGCTTCTCTCCACCACAGCTAGACACAGGAACCTCCAGGACAGGACTCTACTTGTCCTTCCCACCACTCTGGCCGTGAGTAAAAGGTCAACATTCACATATAGGCACCTTAAATTTAGTGTTGTGAAGAAAATGGCCTGATGTTCAAAGACAGAAAAAAAACCACCAAATTTCTGTATTGTTTGTCTGCTGCAATATCTGAAACATGCAAGGTGCTTCCCAAATCTACAGAACTGAGATAGTTAAGGCCCCTGAAAAGGTACAATAACAAATTTTAAAACTTAAGAAACAAGTATATATTAATTTGCAAAACCCTTTAGCAAGCCAAAAGCTCTCAGCCAAGCTGCTTCTCAAACTAGCTGCTGTGCTAGAGGACCTCTGCACATATAAATTATTTGTGGAGAAACTTCTATATCCATTTAGATGTTAGCGTTGCTGCCATTTTTCCTTCAATTCATGCATGCAGTGACAGTCTGACCCAAACAACATCTTTATTTCTACCTTTATGACCACTTCCCTAAATCTTCTCAGTTTGCAAATGTTTGTTTCTACTCTTTTCAAGCCACATCCTGCAAAACCTGCTTACTACAGAAAGAAAAAACCAGTTTTCTTGTATCACCTTCAGCTTCCTCAGAGGAAACAGCCTTAGCTTCCAGTAGATAAAGAGCATGCACTTGCATCTTGTCTTTGCTCTGGAAGATAAAAATGCCCACCATCTCTTCTTCCTCTTAAACCCAGTAGGTAGCTCTAATCTTCTGTTTACAAGAGAACACAGAAGCATCAGAAAGGTCCATCCACTGACAATGGGTTTGGATTTGTAAGGCAAAGCAGACAACGGAACATTGCCAGGATCCAAGAGATAGTTGATTCCCAGGATAAACTCCAGACATTGATTCCCCCAACTCTAGTTTTCCAGTTTTGCCATGAAAACTATCAGAAGCTTCAAAACCATTCAGGAAAGAAAAGTTCACAAGGGGATACTATCTTAAAGCAACCTGAGGCACACTGAAGGAGATACATGAATATAAAAATCTGGGGTGTTTGTCACCATGAAATAGTGAGACAGGAGAACGCATGTCAGGAAGAGATGTCTGGAAGGAGATGACACATTTCCACTCCAGCCATAGACTTCCTGTGCAGTTTTGAACATGTACTTCAGTTTCCTCTGTTTTGTTTTTTTTTTTAAATTCCATAAATATACTAACCTTATAGCTGTGTTGTCAGGTGTTAATTCATTAATGTTTATTTTTAAAAGCACTGTAATGTTCCCGGGTAAAAGCTGCTACAGATAGATCACATATTAAGGAACAGCGACATATTACCAGGACTGATGCCTTACACAAGTATTTGCAGTCCCTCTGTACTGAACAGCCATTTGAGACCAGGACACAGGAGCCAATGCTTCCAGCAGAAGCACCAGGCACATTCGGTGCCTTGCCAGATCCGGAGGAAAGCGGCCAGCACCACAATAGCAAGGCAACAAGACCATGGGTGCTGAGGGAAAACCAAGGAAATGGAGTCTGACTTCCCTTTCCTCTAGCGAGCAGCCAAGCCTGGACTGCCGGCATCCTGCGGTTCAATTAACGTGGTCTAAATATGGCTGATTGATAAATATGGCCTTGTGGGACATCCCAGGGCAGGCAGAAAACAGCATGAAACCTATTAGAGATCTTTGACCTTTTGGAGCGGATGCTGGGGTCTAGGCAGGATGAGCTAGCATCCCTCTCCTTGGTGGAGAGAAGCAGAGGGGATGAGGGTGGAGGGGAGGAGAGCAGGACACAGGTCACACCTGTCTGCAAGGTGCGATGCCACCATTAGCTGTCTCCAGGACCAGAAGCTTGTCTTAGCTGGCTGCACCCAGGTTTTGAAGGCAGCTGGGCCGTGGTGGCCCCTGGAAGTGGGAGGAATTCCTTTAACTTTGAGGAAGTGCCTTGACATGACTGGAACAAAGCAGACATGAGCAGCCTAACAGCAGGCACGGCTTCCCAGTCTTCATAAGAAGTCATGGTGCAATTCAGCAGGCAGGATGAAAAAAATTTTTAAAACAAAGAAAAAAAACCAACACCACCACCACAACAACCTGGGAGTGCCTATTCAAAAAGGCTACTGTTTACTATTGCTTCACATGAGACGAGATCCCTCCACCTTTGTTAATTTTTCACACTTACTCTCATACATTTTAAAAAAAAAAAAAAAAAAATCAAAAATTCTTCTATTCCTGAAAGGGCGATGTGATTTCTTCAAGAACTACACGCATTTTAACTTTCAGCTTCTGAGTATTAAATGCTTTCCACGTTAAATCTGGAAAGGCAGAAAGAGGTTACAGGAAGGATTATTCTTAGTTCTTTCACTGCTCTTCTGTACAGCAAAAGGGAATGAGAAGGTTAAGACAGTCTCTAGAAGAAGTAGCTATTTTATTAAAGAAAGATCTGTTGAAAAAACATTAACAGCATCATTTGGATGTGTCTTCAAGAGACTGTAAATCCGAGATTTGCTGATGTAGGGGAAATGTAGATCTTTATCTATAAGCCTGAAAGCAAAGCAAAATGAAATAAATTTCTGAATTCCTTCTCTGTAGAGACATTTTGTCCTTCAGGACAAAACTCCACTGCTTCAGCACTGTCACTTCCACACCTTGCCCAGCTCAGAGCTGGAGCTGCTGGTGTACTTTCAAACCTAAGGTGTTCTTGTTTCCAAAATTAAAAGTCACTAGATCCTCTAAAGGCTCCTTGTTTCATGGGTGGTGAGAAAAGACTGCCTTTAACGCAGGCCAACTCCTCCTACACTTCTCAACTGATGGCTTACTCTATGCCAAATTATTTTAAAATTCTGCAAATCCAAGGAAGAAGGTTCCAGAAACGACGAACAGCCCGGGGCCACACAGCACCCTCCATCCGCAAGGGCCCTCTCCTCTGCCCTGCAACCCACCCAATGTCTGCTTCAGGTTTAAACTCTCTTCTTAAACGACAATTTTTGCATGGCAAAGCGGTACCCTTGAGGAGCTCCTCCAAAGTAAAAGATCCTCAAATCCCTGGGTCGTGACTCATTTGATGTTGTGATGGAGGACCACCAAGCACTTTGGTGTAGCTGAACCTTCAGCAGGAAAACATCCTCATCCTCCTTCCTCACTCAGCTGCAAGTGTTACAGCTATTTAAAGAAGCTGCACCACACATCAAACACCGAGGACTTGTCACGCTCCTCCCCACCTCCTGTCAGAGCAGCAGACATCCAGGACATCATTAATTAGGTCCTAAACTCACCCTCTGCCTGGTGCTTTTGTGCGCCTCTGATTCATTAGAATATTACTAAGGTACAATTGGAGATAATCATGCAGCCTTAGCAGGGCAGTTTACAAGATTACATATAATGAGCATCAGTTAGAGGGAAGTGCATCATGAATTTAACAGAACAGTTAAAAAAAAAAAAAAAGAGCAACAGTCCAATTATCCTCTCCCTACGCCAAGTTTCAAATAAAGCCCTCTGTGAGGCCAACACTATAGCACAGTAGGGAGCAGCACAGTGGGCTAAAATTGTGTTATTCTTCTCTTTGTTGGGAAAGGAGAACTAACAACTTGGACTGGAAGGCATTTAACTATCTATTTGATTAGACATTCAACAGAATGACAAAGGTCACCAAAGCACCATCCAGCACAAGTGCATACCTGACCTTACGTCACACACAAATGTGAAGTCCAAGTGCAACTCCTCCCCACACTCCTCCTCCCATCTCTTTCTGAAACAAGGTTTCATACCAACAACCTGCTTTATCGCATTTCTCTTAAACTATTATGCTTCCTGTATTTTAAAAGACTAAGCTTATAGCAAAATGTTGTGGAGAACGAGGAAGTTATATGTGCAGTAAATAACTATTTTAGACCTTCCAGATTATCTGTTTGATATTAGTATGTCCAAACACCAACAGTCAAAGCAGAGCAAAGGGGAAAGTTATGGCAAAAATAAAGCTACCTTAAAAAAACAAGGCAGAGAGGTTTTTTTGTTGACAAGAACAACCAACTACCTTCAGGTTTACACAGTTTACTCTTTCCTAGGTGAACTGAAGATCAAAGAGGATCCTAAACCTCAAAAACATGCTAGGAAAAGGAGCAGAGGTTGAGCTAGAGCCTGCCCTGGGTCTATGGGCAGAACTGACAGACTCCCACATGCACAGGTACAGCTGCAGCAAACCAGAAATTTAATTAAGCTGCCTAGACAAAGGCACAGATGGGAGAAACTTCATAGCTGGTGTCTATAGCATGAGTAAACATACTCCTGCACACAGATGTTCTGCAGGTTATTTTCAAGGTACAAGCTGTCCATAGGAATAAATGAATGAGGCTGTATTTGCCAGGCAGTTTTTCTGCATCACCAAAAATATGGTGATGTCACCAGCTTCCAAGAGGAAACAGCTGAAATCAGACAGGGACAGTGTCGTCCAGGCAGTGGGTAAGAAGGAAGCCTGCAGCCCACATACCTTGCCCACCAGCCATGTCCAAGGACCTGGACTTGGCATGAAACACAGGAAGCTGAAACTCTTCCCTAAGGAGCCATACTCCAGGCAGATGAGAGGAACTAGGGCAGGCATAGAGTGATGATCTCGGAGGTCTATTCCAGCCTCAATAATTCTGTGATTCTGTGATGCGTGGGGTAGGGAGTGCACAGGGACCAAATGGAATAGGAACTCAATGGGAACTCTTCAGTTAGGCGCATGAGGGAACCAGAGCTAATTCTGCAAAGAAGGTGGGAAGAGATAAGGCTGCAGCCTCTCCACCAGCTACCAGCATGGTCTGGGTACTGGGGGACACTCATGCAGAACACTAATTAAAGCTGGAACAACAGCCTGTTGGGACTGAATGGATTTACAGAGGCTCAGCGTGGGAGTGCGGCTCAACGACAATTTATTTCTTATTTATACTGCAGTACCACTCGGTGGCCTCAAATCATGACCAAAGCGGTATTGTGTTAGATACCGCTCAACCACCCACACAGGCAAACCGCTTAGCTCAAACAGCTTACAAGCTGATGTCCTCATTCAGGAAAGCCTGTGCACCCAAGCGATCCTGAACAACGAATACTCCAAGAGTGTAATCCTGTCCCAGTTAGGGCAGAAATGCCAGTCTGGAAAAGGCCTGACCTGAACAACTGTTGCAGCAAATTCAGCTCTTTCACTTGACGGCATCGTGTCCAATGGCTCAGGCCCTGCAAGTTCCCAGCCGCTTGCTAAGCTGGAAAGGAAAACCCTGAGATGATGCTATGGGTTAGTAAAAAGTTCTCTAAAGTGGTTAAAATGTAGCTGTGGTATTCAAAAAGAGGCCATGCAATTGAAAAAAAAAAGTATTAAACAAACACAAAAACAAACCCACCCCCCACCCCCCAAAAAAATACA